>JANHFX010023749.1:0-108715 GCA_027560015.1 Chloroceryle amazona
GGGCTGCCGGTGCGACTTGGGCAGGGAGGAGGCCTGGCCGCTGCCCCTCCGCACTGGCTCCCAGAGCCCCGCAGCAGGCTTGGGGGCTGGGTGCCCGGAGTCCCATGCAGAGAGGTTTTCTGCAGGGAATGGTGGGTGGCTAGGTGCGGGGAAGGCGAGGCCGGGGGACGGTGGTTGTGTTGTGCCTGCATCCCGTGCGGTAATGAGCAAGGCACGCACGTGCTTGGGCCTATGGGAGAGTTGTGCCGCTGATTTAAAGAGGAGCGCGGTGCAGGGATCAAACTGCAAAACTATACATCTTTTAAAAAACACGTGCAGTATTAAGTAAGTAGTGAAATCTTATGCAGATGTTCGGATTTTACACTTACAGGAATCTCCTTTTGCCACAACTGTTAAATTTGAGAATGAAAAACAAGGATGTTCTGAAGGACACATGCATTTTTGTTTTTGTATAACTTTACCTGTCACTACCTTCTTCCCTTTCTCTTCTGGTGGCCCATGAATCCCTGGTTATTGCTACCTTTCATATTTTCTGGTCAGTCTGTGGGACACACAGAGTGCTTCTTCACTCTCCTTAGAGTCCTGTGAGATAGAGGAGTGTGAGACTCAGCTTCAGTGGTGGCACTAGCAGGCAGCTTTTGGGAATGTAGGAAGCTGGACAAGGACTTCACCCAACAAAAAATATCGCGGGGGAAGTGAAGTTCAGAGGTTCAGTGACAGAAACAAGTTAAGCTACAAAACTTATCCTGCTGCTTTAGCTGTCTTTCCCTGTGGGAGATAACAATCATTGTTAGTATGAAACAGGCTGACTGCAGTATGCTGTACATACTGACATCCTCTGCATCACAATATATTCAAAGTCATGAATGCATCCCCCTAACGGTATTAAATAATGTAGCAATCTGTTGGTCATACCTGAAGTCCTACACAGGCACGACCTTTTATGTCAGTTTATCTACCAAGCTTCTCAAAGCCTGAGGTCCATGCTGTTGTTTCAGCACCTCTGCTCAAATATTCTTCATCGAGTCATATTAAAATAAATTTTCTTCCACTTGGTTTTTTGAGAGTACAGGTTATTTATTGCATTGAATGTGAGCCTTTTCTGACATAGCACTCTGGGAAATACTCTTTCAAAGTATAAAAAACTGGGCTGTTTCAAGTCCAGTGTGTTGTGAAATGAAATGTTACATAAATTCTGAGTTCATGACCTTCAATAGACAGAAAATTAGCTTGGGACTTAGAATGTGAAATTCCCTTCTTTGTCAGTTTTTTGGTGACACTGAGATAATCTCTGTAAAGTTTTCAAATCAGTCAGTGAAGATGGTGATTGTGATGGGCTTTGTAAAGTGGTCAGAAATAACATTAGATCTGTGTCTAATCAGGGGATTAGATTTGCTGAAGCACTGAGTAGACATTCATAGAAAGGTCTCCCAAATAATACTTGGGAAAAAAAAAGGGGGGAAGTTAACTTTCAGGGTTTTTTTAAATCTTGATTTCCAGTGCTTTCACCTGTAAATTTCATAAATCTTCGTACATTGAAGTACTGAGTATGCATTTGTTTTAATAACTGGAAGGTGCAGTCAGGTACTTAAGCACCTTTAAGTTCAAAGTTGTCTGGTCCCAGTTTTGTAGAGGAATTGCTGCATAATAACATGGCTGAGGTACCAGCCGTTGTTCTGTTTAACTGATGGAAATCTATAAAAAGAAGGCTGAGATCATGTAGCAAAAGATGCAGACACAAATAAGGCCAAATGATGTCGCTTAAAATGTCTTGGTTCTGCATTGCCTGACTTCCATGTCTCTGCCTTTCAACTGTAAACATATTTTGTGGTCTTTGTTTTATTACTATATAGATGCTACTTAGAGTGTAGATCATCTCTGACAGTACTAATCCAACTTCCTTTTATTTCAGTAAAGATTCCAGGGTCAAATTGGCAGGAGGTGCAAACTGGAACTTGGTATCCAGCTCATGGTTTAATTCCTGTGGGGAATACCATTTCTGGCCAGCAGAATGCTATTGTTTAACCCCCTTGTAGTGTGCCAGCTGTTTCCTTTCACATTGTAGCCATTGCAACTACAGAGAAAGCAAAATGATGTTTTTTTTAAGGCAAATTAGACAGAAAAAAATGGATAGACATTTTCTGGCACCTCTGAAGGTAGCTACACCAAAGTAGTCTCTCAGGGATTTGTCTAATGGCTCAGCCTTTATCAAAAACATGACAATAGATGCCAGAAAACATAAAATACTTTTGTAATTGGGCATTACGCAATGCCCATCCTCTTAAACTCTTATTGTAAAAATCTTGACAACTACCACTAACCCTTCTACCAGGGTTGGAAGCCTAAGATTTTGTGTGTGTGTGTGGTTTGACATTTTCCTTTTCATACTGCTCCTTCTATAGACATTTTCAAAGTTCAGTAGTATAAGATCATCAGCATAGAACAATGTAGGATAAAATCCTGAAGTACTTGCTCCCCTGAGAATCTGATTTATCTGTTTAAGAGTGTCCCTGAGCAGAAGAGAAGGACTTTTATTTTATTTTCTTATTTTTCCTTATAAAGGAGGACTAAAACCCAAAGAGTAAGATGTAGGTCTGGGCTTCTGAAGTTGGGTGCCCAGGCTTTGCCAAACTAAGTGCTTAACAGCAGTTAGTACTCCCAGTACAAAGGAACTCTGAAACGACAATTCCTGACTTCATCTGCGTAAGCTCTCTCTGCCTTTTCCTGAAGGCAAGCAGCTATGCTTTTCTTCTGACAGGCCTAAATGAGGTGCAGTCTTCTGTTTGACGCCACCACTACTATTCTCTTATGAAATAAACTTGTACATAGGAAGTGGAGAACTAATTAATCCAATAGATCTTGGCTACCTCTTCCTCCTCAGTAACAAGGTTTGGTAGACCAAGTTGCAACCTGGGAGCACAATCTGTCCTTTTCTTGAAGCTGTGCCACATGTGGAGAAAACGTATTCATTAGGAAGCTGGAGTCTAAAACTGCGGTTAAACTGATTGTCCAGTAGAGGGAACTCTTAGCTTCTGGTTGCTATTACAAAGTACAGAAATCCAGAGCCATTTAGAAGAAATGAATAAGCAGCTTTGAGCATCTGTAGCTGTAGGTTGTCTGTAGCTGGTCAAGGTCACTTGAGTCCTAACTTTCGATGGAGAAATTCAGTATCTGAAGTCTGAGCATGTCACCCTGGTCTTCTTTACAGGTTTCTACTATAGGATGAGGTGCGTTTCCCGCTAAAGAAGTCTGTGTTTCTCCCGTACTTACAGGTTGAGCTTATGGTGTCTAACTCAGACGTTTTGCAGGTTCACTCTTATATTGGACAAGACAAATTTTATTCCCGGTGACCATAGTTTCCAATATAACATTTATTTTAGCATCAGAAACCTGCAGTTTGCAACCCTTTGCCTGTTTCTTCCCTTCAGTTGCTGCAGAGCTGCCCATAAAGACACACTAAATAATTGAATATGCGCATACCCTAAATAACTGAAAACAAGCCTAAAGCCCATTAAGCTCTCAAATAACTGAAGAAACATAACACCTTTATAAAAAGACTGTCCCTTTTTCTTACACTGTCTAGATATATCTTACTTGCTAATTATATTCACTTCTGTTATTAAAATCAGCTTATTTCTGCAGTTGATTGTCCAAACATTAAGGTTTCGGTGGCAAGTGACTACTGTATGTTATGCTTTCCACAGAATATATAACCAACTAATCATGCCCCGGAGTGTCTCTGCACACTTCCCTGCTTCCTTCCATGGTAGGAAGGAAACTGTGCAATAGTAGGGTGGGTGTGCAAGCAGTTAGTTATTGTGTGTAAGCTTCTTCCCTAGCCTAGGGCTGGTGCAATGGATGAACACGTGTTTTGTTGCTCCTGTCACTGCCTGTTGCTTAAAAGTTTTACATCTCCTGAAACACGCTAGCTTCTGGTGGCCTTGCTTTGCTTGGTTATTAAAAAGTAGCCAGGTTTTATAGATCCAGCCATGCTGAAGGGTGAAATGGTTTTGAGGAGCGGCCTGACCGTTACCACTGTTCTGCAGCATGTCAAGCCATATCCCTGTCAGATCAGATGGAGAAAGGTGCAAGACCTACTCCTCAGGCTTCCTTGAAAGGTGAAACTCAAATACAATCCCACGACTGTTGGAACAGGAGCTTTAAGAAATTCCTCATAACAAAACTCCAAAAATTGGTAACATCTGTTGACCTGCTCAACAAGAATTGCATCCCCTGGTTGCTGCTCGAGAAGAAATAGCACCTGAGATAGGGAATGATGGAGTGGTACATACCAAAGAATAATAATCAGACAGTACATACTCCAGAAGAGAACTAAACACCCCCCAAATCCCACAGATTACTTAATCCTTCTATCAGCCTTTCTCACACTTTATGATACTCAGAGATTTAAATCTCTGATTTTCACCTACATTCACAGAATGTCACTCTGTAAAATTGTCTTAACTCTTTAGCTCATCTTTAGTTTCTACACACGCAGGCTGGTTAAACATGAGTGAGTGCTCTTTATGTGTTCAGGAAAAACAGAAACATCCCTTCACCTCTGCTTTGTTCTTTTGAGGCCACTGAGACTCTAGGGTCCATTGTCAGCAATGCAAGGACACAGATTATATCTGGTAGCTGGAGAAAAAGTAAAATTACCTTGCTTACCTCATGCATGACTAGCTGTCTTGCATGACTTGCTATGTGTTTCATATATATTATTATGTCATATGACAGGGGTTTGCAGTGAAACAAATGAAAAATGCTATAAAAGGTTAAGAGTTGGAAAATTGCTGGTAGACTCTGAATATAAGTTACAATGCATTAGAAACAAATCTGTAGCATGAGTAGTCCCAGAGTTTTTTACCTTTAGAAATTCAGTGTTAACAAAACCTGATCTGAATTTTGTTTGTTAGGGTAGCAACTGCTGCTGTCATGAGAAACATTGCACAAAATCCAGTTCTACTCAAAGAGCTCCTTCATATGAAAAGGTGTATATTTTTTGAGCAATTCTTGCCAAAATAGCCAAAATACAATATTAATGACTACATTCCTACTTAATGTGTTAGCATAAAAAATAACTTTGCATGTCCCTGTTTGCAGGAAAACAAACTGTTTTCAATTTTCCTTTTTTTATTTAATTTTATTTTTATTTAAACAGAAGAAACTGCAAACCACTGTAGAATTTCAGTGCCATTATCCTATAAGGTAATAATTTTAGGGAATGTTATGAACTATTGGTAGGAAAAATGCCACTACTCTTTGAGCACATACGTGCAACTACAGATTACAAAGCAAATGGATTCTTGTTTTCAGCTGCTCGAAGCAGAGTATTAAGACAATTCTGTTGTACTTGAAATGAGTAATAAGCTTCAAGTAACTGACATTTACTAGCATGTCAGGTTCAGCATTTTTCAGTCACAACTGAAATAGTGTTTGCTAAATTGCTCTCATGAAGCTGGCTTTTCATTCTGATAGATTCCCTACTTCTCCAAGTATAATTCATCTTCCTGTAAAGCACTGATCCTAATCTTTAGTCTGTGTTGACTAGATCTTCCAGTTTTAAATATAAGGTCCTTTATCTTAATACTCTGCAGGGGTGCCCATTTGACCCCATTCCACTTGTTTCATTTGCTGTGTGGCATATAATCGCCATGTAAAAGGAACAGCACATGATCAAAGGGCTCTGTTCAGAGGTGACTTTACACACTGTCTGCTGCCAGATACAATGTAGATTGCAGTAAAAAAAATCCATATAATTCTACTTTGTAGCTTATATGGCATCATTATATTGTGAAGTAGGTTATTCAGCGTGCCATAGAGCATTCTTTTGGCACCAGGACCTTTAAACCAATTACAGAAGTGGAGAGGAAGAATATACTGTGGAAGTGGTCCTGCTCAGAAGAGGTGCTGAAATCCTTCTTGGTAGAAACATATCAGTGAAAAATGATCAACAGGAGAGGAAGATAAATAGGAAAACCTGCCTTTCCTTTAACAAGCACTGAATTGTATTTTGTCTAATAAAAGGCATAAGACCAATGGGAGAGGAGGCCATTGTATTTTATCAGTAAGATGTGCTGTGAAAGGCAAATCTTGAAGCATGAGCAAACATAATTGCACCAACAGCCATGGATAGGTGACACATGAGGATGGCAGATGCTATGCTTTCTTCACAGCTTTGAAAAGGACTGTCTGTTTTGTCATTATTTCTAGCCTAGGATTTTGCAAGCTACTGCTCCAACTGCATATTTTCTCTTACAACCCCCAGAATCTCCTTGGTAATCACAAGTGCCATCCTTGTTCACTGCCAGAGTAAGTGCTAGGTCTTCCACTGGGTACTTTCAGGTACTCTCTTTACATCCTCTGGTTAGCACTTCTGCTGGCACTTGAGATTACTTCTAGTGATGAGTCTGTTTAGCTGTTAATGCTCATATACTGAGGCTGGTTAACTTATGGGGAGAAGAAATTGCTTCAGTGAGCTTGCTTGTCCCAGACATGGTAGCTCATGATTCACTCAGCATCTGGCACCAATGCTGGGTTCAGTGTTGAGGCCTTTGATGTGAAGAAGCTAACTGTATATGCTGCACCCTGGCATCTGGGCTGCAGCCTGCACAAGGGTATCTGGAGGGGAAAGAGGGATCATGATTACAAAGATAATAGGGGTAAGAACAATTGGAAGCAGAAGAAAGTCTGTTGACTTACTGTTTGCACTGTTGGTCTAAGTTGGGGAACATCTTTATAAGCAAAAAAAACCCAAACCCGGGATTCGTGACAAGGTATGTTCCTTGTATGAAGAGGTATCTTCATGGGTAAAACCTTTTGTTTGAGGCTGATCTGCTTCACAGTAAAATGTTGCCCTGTGCTCAGGTTTGGTTTTCTTTCCTTTTAATCTCAAGCAAAATTTGTTCTTGAATTAACATAACCATGTGTCCAAGCCCTAACTGCCACCCTGGAGTGATGAATGACACGGATAAACTCATTCCATGAAATTCCTGGGCTATTTGGATGGGTACATGTAATGCCTGAAAGTGCATTCAGAGTTTTGCAACTCTGTAGTGCTCTAGTAGTTGGTAGAGAAATGGTAAAAGGCTTTGTGAAATGTTCTTCTCTTGGAGTGCATGCTTACCTGGTGATAGTGTAGAAGGGTTACCATCACTCCACAATACCTCACATGAGAGAAGAGCAGTGTCTTAGAGAGCACAGTGCTAACCACTGCTGTCTTTTCATTATCAACCACTGTGCTATTGCATTATTGATTAATGCTGTTAAAAACCATTCCTGCTGGTGCCTTATGTTCTTACTGAAAACCACTTAATGTATCAGCCACATCTAATTGAATAGCAGGAAGAATGAGTGAAATGTCATTCATAAGCATTCCCTTCCTTTACAGTCATTTGCAAAAGTATGTATGTCACTAAATATTCAAACCATCCTGAAGGCATTAAATTTCCAAATATAATGACAGCTTTTTAATACTTACGCTGGATATGCTGCTGCTACTAATGTTCTGGAGACTCACATGTTTCAGTCATTGTAGGGACTACAATACTAGAAGTATTCTGTACGTCTTAGTTAAGCATTATTATATCTCAGAATGATTGGTAAATATTATTCTAATGATTTACTAAACCCATAAGTTGAATCAGATAGACATTCACCAAAATAGCAGGATTTCTTTTGAAGTGGCGGAACTCTAAATAGAAGATAGCTAGTTTTTAAATATTGGTATTACAGTGACACCAGAAGTCAGGGCCTCATTATGCTAAACTCTCTACATAAGCATGTGAATAGAAACAGAAAGTCTTTGCTTCAGGGAATATGCACAGCGAATAGCCAAGAGAAAGTGCAGAATGAAGAAGGTATTACTGTCTCTGTTTTAATGCCCTTAATAACATGCTTTAACTTTCAGTCAGCCCTGAAGTGGTCAGGCAGTTGGACTAGATGACTGCTGTAGGTCTGTTCCAGCTGAAAATTCTTTTTCTTTTCTTTTTTCTTATTTTCTTTCTCTTCTCTTCTCATTTTCTCTTCTCTTTTCTCTTTTCTCTTCTCTCTTCTCTCTTCTCTTCCTTCTCCCTTTCCTTTCCCTTTCCTTTTCCTTTTCCTTTTCCTTTTCCTTTTCCTTTTCCTTTTCCTTTTCCTTTTCCTTTTCCTTTCCTCTTTCCTTAACAGAAGCAAAGTGATTTGCCTAAGGCTGCTTTGCATAACCAGTAGAAAACAAATTCAGACTTCTGAACTACAATCTAGGCAATTTCTCATAGTTGTTTTTATAACATCCTTTCGGCCCTTGAAGAAGGTTCCCCTGCGTCCTCCTCAGCATGTAATTTGGTACAGAGCATTCCCCATCTTGCCTCTTCTCTTCCCCTTTCCAGAGACACCAATACTTAGCTAATCACCTTCATTCTCTTTCAGCCTCAGGAGGAGAAGTTCTAGAGTGAGATATGGAACCACAGAATGCCACACACGAGGCAAAGCACTATTAGAATTTACTTGCTTGTCTGTCTTTAATGTAAAAAAAAAATAAAAAGAGACAGGGATGAAATAGAGAATGAAATGCATCTGAAAGAAGATTAGATGGAAATAATATTAATTTCCATTCCTGATGACACTGACATGACCAGTAATACTGAAGAGGTAACACCTATATTTAATAGGAAAGGGAGACACATAGATCTAAGAGTTACTGCCAAAGGTAGCATATTGTAGGATTCAGCTGTCACTAAACCTGAGGGACTTGAGCTTTTTCAGAATAAAATCTGCCTGCAAATTCTCTGTAGGCAAGCAAACCAAGTGCTTCTTTCAGATTGCCATTTTAGTGATTTAAAGTTTACTTAATTGGATTGTTGAGTCTTTTTACTGTTTGTAAGTACATTCAGTTTGAAAGATGCCTTTAGTTAGCAGGCTACACATCAGGTAATAATCAATGGCAAAAGGACAGATTTTAATTATTACCTTTTTTTTGTCATGTTAATTCTTTAGGGACTTCATTTGAGGAAAATACTGCAAAACAGATTCTCAGCTGAGATAAACTGCCTTTGGCTGTCACTGAGTTATGTCTTTTCCCACCGGTTAATGCTCATTGTAGACTGTTAAATGTGTCTAAGCTAGGAACTATATCAATTTCAAACAGTTAAAATTTTTTTACCCTTTTTATACTACTTATTTTGCCTTTTCTAATTTTAGTTCCCTTGGGCAGAAAAAACTGCTCAATAACTTGATTTTGCTTCTCACATATTGGGAGAAAATGACTGTACTTGTGTGACTGCATTAGTCACTGCTTCTTCACAATCCCCCGATCAGAACTTTCCTAATCCCCTTCTGAACCCTTTTTCTCCCCATGGCATGACACCTGCCAATGCAAGTCCCTGAACTGATCCACTGACCAAATAATGAACTAAATCAAATTTTAATATGCTGTATCTTCTTTTGCATAAAAAGTCATGTACTTTTTATTCACAGAGCTTCTAGCAAAGAGTCTCCATATGCTTGATAGTTTGTACTATCTTCTCAAATAAATAACTATACTGTGTTTTCCACAGTAGATTTTCAAAAGTGTAATGCAGACCACCTATATGAATACTACTTTCTATTCTTTCTCTCCATTGCTTGCCATGTTTGGGTTGTGTTATCATGAAATTTCAACCCAATTGCCTTTTTAAAAATCATACCTACAATCTAATTATTAATCAGATTTGAAATAAGATTAAAATGGTCTGTGTCTTTGTGATTGACTATATCTGCCTTAAGAACATTTGAATGACTGAACTTGCATAGTAGAATATGATATATGGGATCAAGTACTGTCCAGTATCCTGGTACATTGGGACTCACAACAATTCCGCTTATAACTCAAAGATATATGAGGCCTATAGAGTTAAACAGTGAGTTAAAGCCTGGAACACTAATATCCTGTGCACTGCGTGCAAGAGTCATGCAAGAGAAGACATTTTCATATTCTGTTGTCCTCTTCTCCCAGGATTGCTGAGGGATGAAGAGCTGTACAAAATACATCTCTCATTACAAGACAAACTCCAGGTACCTGATGAGCAGATGCTGAAGAAGGTTCTTCAGCATCCCTATACTTCCTCCTTGGTTATTAGATAGTTCCTGTGATTTTGCCTTTCTATTTGAACACAGTTACTATTAACACTCACAGGTCTAGGCAAACCCATGTTACCCATGGTATGACCTGGATTTTCTGAGTCACTCCCAAATGCAATAAATCTTGGTGTGCTGTGCAAGAGATCTGAGGCAGTTTAACAGATTATTAAAATGCTACTTTCAGGCTATACTAAGGATTTGCAGCTCTTTAAAAACCTGTCAATAAAATGTGTATTGTAAGAGTAAGACTGAGTCAAAGATAGAACTTTTTAACAGTCATGTTCCAGTCTCTAGGCGTGAACAGCTCTGAGCAATCACACCAGTCTTCAAAAAGGTCTAAGTACAGACAGCAGTGCTTGCAGAGCGATCAAACCTCGATGCTAATGCACCATCAGAAAGCTGATCCACAGCTACAGCGTGAGTGTGAAGTAATTTACTGCACAATTCATTGGGAAGAATAACTTAATCATGATCTCTATGTAGATTAATTTCACTTGCACTTTGCTTATATGGTATTATTAATAGAAGCTGTGTAAGATTACTGAATGTGTGAGTCAGACATTAAAGTAGCATTTAGGAAGGGGTACATCAATTTACTATTATTAGTATTACCCAGAAATTAAGAAGATTTGCCATAGACAAGATGAATCTGTCAAGAAAAAGTGCAATTAGTGATAGTGATCATCTGAAATAAGAATGCAACTTCACTAATGGCAAAAATAGGACTTCCTACATTTCACAGAAGATACATCTCACAAAGACTCACATATAAGTCAGGTGACTTTAACTTGCAAATTTACAACTAATTAATGAACTTTAAAATAATCAGTTCTCCATGGCAAAAATGATCAGGAGATAAAAATGTTTTTTAACAGGAAACAGCATATATAAGTTAATATAAAAGCCAAGACGCTTCACAAGATTAAAAGTTATTCCTACTCATGTGAGTTCTGCCAAGCTGTTTTCCACTTTTAAGTGAGTGCATATGTATAAAGACAATATGTACCCAGGTTTTCAACACAGAAATTTCCCAAGCCCCGGTTGCCCTCATTTAAATGTTCTAGTCCAGACTAAAAACTTACTTTATGCTGAGGTCTATGAAACTTGGGATAGTAAAATGGGTAATCTGCTCATCAATACTTGTCATCTACTGCCTCTGAGCCATCAGTCAGCCCACCAGACTGGGTACTGCTCAGGTCACGTCCTTGGAGAAGACATACTCTGCTCTTTCTGATTATGAATCACCCAGTCAGCACATGGGAAAACTGGGTTCAATCCACGCTTTTGCATTAGGGTCTGTGTCCCAGACAGGTTTCACAAATGTTTTGAGTTACAGCTCCCAGTGACGGGAGTTACAGCTCAGCCCCAGAAAGCAACTGTCCAAGTCCAACATACAGAAAAACAGAAAAAGGACTGAAATCTACCCAAATAGAGGATGATGGCAGACACAAGTTCTAGGGGGTGACTTCCCCAGAGGAAAGACAAACATGGGATTGGTGGAGTTTCTCTAAGAATTGACAAAATCTTCACAACTACCTCATAAGGCCTGGACATGATACTAGGGACCACAGCCTCAACCCCAAGATGCTGTTAAAGTTAGGGTTAGGGTACAGAGAGCCACAAAGCCTACAGATCCATGGACACTGGCTCTGCAGAAGGCATGCCACGGGGAGTATGGCACTGCAACAACATTGCTCCCTCCTCCCCCTTCTCACCTGACACACCCATGGGGATGATGAGCTTAACCTCAAAATCACTGTACAGTTGGGTTTGGGGTTCAGAGAGCCACAAGAGTCTACAGGTCCAAGGTCACTGGGGCTGCAGAGGGCATGCCAAGGTGAGCACAACACTGCACCAACATCACTCTATCCACAACTTTCCCACATGGCCCTCCTGTGGTCATGGGGACCTCAACCTCAAAATTCCAGTACAGTTAGGGCTAGGGTTAGGGTTGATGCTAGGGTTCAGAGAGACAGAAAACCTACTGGTCCATGGACACTGGGGCTGCAGAGGGCATGCCAAGGGGAGCACAGTACTGCACCAACATTGCTCCCTTCAGACCTTTCTAACGTGGCACACCCATGGTCTTGGAGACCTCAACTTCAAAATCTCATTTGGCTTAGTGTGTGAGAAGAGACACAAAGCCTACAGCTCCAGGTCCCATGGTCTTAACTAGGCCACTTTGGCCTGCAGGCCTTCCCAAATAGTAGGTTTTTTTTAGTGTGAGCCAGCTAGATCCCTGCTCCACCTGGCCCCACCAAACAGCCCGAGCCCTACAGCAGCAGAGCTTGCTGGCCATCCAAAATCCTAAACCTCATGACCCTGCTGGCAAGCCAGAGCCCTACTCCAGTAGTCCCCCCCAAACTGCCAGAGCCCTGCACCCGTTTGGCTGGCGAGGCAGCTACACCCCGAGATCACTGGGCACGGACAGCCAGGCAGATACTTAGAGCACTGGCTTCCTCAAGTCAGCAGTAACAGTGTCCTGAGGACATTCCATACCTCTTGTTGCAGACCTTCTCTGGCTCCCTGAGCCCTGGAGCAGGTCACCAGGTCATCCCACTGTCTCAACTGTCCTGCGCAGAGGCAGGCAGAAATTTGAGGCCCCTTTACATCCCCTGCTCCCCCAGCAGCCCCAGTACACACCACCACCTGGGCAGGAGCCCTTCACTAGGTATGGGCAGACCCAGCCACCTTCCAGCCAAGCTGAAGGCAGCTGACAGAGGCCCTAGAAGCTTCTGAAATTGACTGGCTTTGAAGTTCCTTGCCTCTAAAGTTCTTACTCCAGTTAGGGGACGAAAGGCAACTCTGGGGTAGAAGGAGATTTTGTAAGATTTTACAAAATATTCATACCTTTGTCATCTGGGCCACTCATGGGTATGGGGACCTCAGCCTCAAAATCCCAGTACTGTTAGTGTTAGGGTTCAGGTTCAGAGACCCACAAAGCCTTCAGCTCCAGGAACACTGGGGCTACAAAAGGCATGCCAAGGGGAGCACAGCCCTGCACCATCATTGTTCCCTCCACACCTTCCTCACCTGGCCCACCCATTCTTCCAAAAAACTGTCGTCTTTTATGTGATGTAAGTATTGAGAGATGTGTGTCTTCTACGTAACACAGGCTATTGCAAATTGAAGCACAATATGCTGATAAGACTGTTATTGTACAAGTCTCTGCTGCCCCTTAGTTTAGGTGAACAATCTGTTTTCACAAGTGCTTTCACATTTTTGTTCTTTATTATGAATATATACAGCACATGAATGTTTTTAGTATTGGCTGACTCTGGTATTTTGTAGTCACGATTGTGGTATTTAAACAGGAGGTGATCTGTTCTGCACATGGAAAAGGGGCTGTGTTATAGAGGAAATAATTTTTTAAATGTTGCTTTTTTTTTGGCAAGAGGCTGTTACAATTATTTTTCAAAGAATATACACAGTGTTCATTATGTTCATGTACAAACCCATGGTGATTTGAATCTGATTTCTAGTCTGTACCTAGGGAGCATTATCATTGTGTTAGAAATGCAAGTATCATATTAAATTGGAAAGCTTTTACATATATATAGTCTCATCTATTTCTTTTTCAGCTGCTTCCTAATTTCAGTCTAAGAGATTTGATTGCTTAGATTAAATGAGCAATGTCTCTTGAAAACAGCTATTGTAAATAATGGAGATAACTTTATAATTCATCATATTGTTAATATCCAAAATTCATTTGGTATGATAAAGCAGCACATTACCCTTGGTTAAGAAGATTCCTTTCAAAGACTTTGCCTGGCATTGATTTTTAAAATGCATTCCAAGACTTGCTGAAAATTCTGAAATACAAGCGTGACATGATTGTGTTATGAAAATATGTTTGGTGAGGGGACACGTAATTATCTTCAGTTTCCAGATGAAGCAGAGCTGGTAACTTATCTCCAATCACTATCAGCAAATTTGTTTGTTTTTTTCTCTGCTGCATCACTCTTGTACAGAAAAGTTATTTTTACAGGAGGCATTGTGTCTAGGATATACATATCTAGCTGAAAGTTGTCGCAAGGTGGGGAAAACTCTTGAAACATCTCAGGGATAAAGTCTTTCCAGGAAAGTGCTGAGCTTTAGAAACTACATGGCTATATCACAGTGCCACATGTGTATATTGTGGAACACACAATGACAAGTATAATGCTAGGTTTTCTGAAGCAGGTCTATTTTTTAGTTAAAAGCATTGTTGTGCTGAATTGGTGATTAATCAGTAACGTTCCATGCGAACAAAGCCTCACTTCAGAAAGGTACAACTGCTGCTCTGGGTTTAGATTTTGTCCAGCAAGGGGCCTCCATGCAGTGTGAGGATTCCAAAGGCAAATGTTTGATTGTAGAAATAAAAAGAGCATGGAGGAAGCTGGCAGCAAGATTATGCCAGCTAATGCTTTTATAAACAGATTTTGAACAATGCTAGTGTGTTGGATTTAGAGGATGGGTGGGTTACAACCCCAGTGTATTGTTTCATATTGGGTAATTTTTTTTTTTATTCAGGTCTTTAACTTTTTTCCCTCCACACAGTTACAGGTGTGCAAAGCAAGCTATCACTGCGTGTTGAATATAAGCAAGATCTAAGAGCTCCACAGCAGCTGAGAACATGGATGCAGAATCTTGGGTGTGAGGATGACACTATACCAGCAGAGGAATCTATAAGGGGCAAAGGCTTCCATTTCTTGCTGAGTTTTGTCAGGATCCAGGTCTGCTGAGTTATATACAAAGTGCTGCCTGCAAGATGGGAGTGTGTCTCAGTGGCACCTCACAAACTGAGGAGGTCACTGCCTGGGATTACAGGTTACATGGATTGCAGGGGAAGAGCATTTTGGGACTGCGCAAAATTTATAGGATGTTTAGGGAAGGAACCACAAGCATAGAAAGGGAGGGATAGAGGTGGTTTGGGGAGGAAAAATCTTGGGAAACCAGAGGGATAAAGGGCTAAAAGGGGGTCATGGCTTGTAAACAGGTGGCTGGTCAGTAGGCCTGTGTGACCATGCCCTGTTCTTGCTTGTCACAATCTTACCTGTCTTCTCATTAAACTCCATTTTTGTTTTCCTGGGTGCATGGCTTTCTTCTGTGTGTATGGAGGTGTGAGCAACCAGCAGCTGGAGTGGAACCAGGGGTGACAGAGGCCCCTGTCTGTGCTGATAGCAACTGGAGTGTATGAGGATATGTGAGTGTCCCTGACTATCAACCAGGCTTGCAAAGTAGTTGGAGTAACCTGGGAGTCAGGTGTACACATGTGTCTCAGAGAGTGAGACAACTGGAGATGGCTGTGGGAGGGAGTGGAGGTCCCAGACATGTGGCAGGGAAACTGTAGATTTGGGGTTTACTGAGAGATTAGATGTGTGTGTGTCTCTGTCTATGCATGAGGCATAACTACCGGAGGAAGCTGAGTGTCTAAGCCCAGGTACTGGAGGCAGCAAAAGCCAATTCTGCACATTTTTCTTGGCAATTTACATTTATGCAGGGTAGGCCTCATTCTGATCCTATGAAATCAGGGTGTTTCAATTTACCCCTCATTTCTTCTCAGCCACCACAGAGACATGTTTCTGTGCTCTATATTTGTAGTGATGGTGTAGAGAGCAAGATGCAGAGATTGCACATGATGTGTAAGTAGACAGAGAATTATTATTTTCGTGCTTTTTACAGCCATGTTCTCTGCAAGTACAAAGTACCAATCACTTTGTGTCTGGAATGCTTAGCACCCCTTTTCTATATCTTTTCTATAGAATAGACCTCCATTCTGCATACAGTTCTCTTGCTGTAGTTGTCTGCCTAGGACATCTCTGGACTAAGAGTGTCTCCAATTCACATGTGAATTGTAACTAAGCTGTCTAGATGAGAAGAGGAAGTACTTGCTGTTTTTTCCCCATGCTCCTGAGGAAATCCTCCATCATAAAGAGTTTTATGAAATATGTGCTACCTATTGACATGTCTCACAAATAACAAGTCTGTCACGGTGTCCTTCAAAGATTGCTTCAGGGTTCTGTCACACCAAACCTCACCGCTTCCAGATGATTAATTACTGCCAAGTCCAATATCAAGCAAAAGCCAGTAATGCATGGGTATATTTGTGTAAGGTGTGGTAAAGCATATAGACAGATATATATATATTCTTGTATGTAATACAAGTTTCAATATATGGTAAGGCTTTGTGATGAAATATGAACAGTCCCTTACCAGATGAGAAAGAACATTTTGCCTTAGGTCGGGCTAATGATTTTTTTAACATTCAGTGAAGTCTGGGGAGTGGCCCTCTTTAATAGGCACTGCTTGCAGGAGGGAGGGGGATGCCTGCACCTGGCCTCAACAGCTGTGCTGGCTGCTTGAGGAGGTGAAAGCACTGAAGATTTTCAGGCAGTGAGTATTAACATTGTCTCCTGAATAAATTACGAATCAGTAAGTCTCTTGATGGGGAGCAGGAGTCAGGGTGGGGTTGAGAAGGACAAAGCAAAAGAGGCTGTAGAGGTGAAAATCAATCCAAACGGATGCTGAAGGAGTGAGGAAACATGCATTCCCTGGATGGGATCTTTAGGTTTGCTTCCACAGGATATGATGAACTTGTGCAAGGACTGCATTCTGTTTGGTGCACTCACCTGACACAACAGAGTATAGGAAACTTTCTGCATGTGACCTAAAGATAGGTAAATACAAAGATAGTCATCTCTTATTTCTGTTCAGCCATGATGCTAACTTCTATTTCTATTCAGGAACGTTAAGTGAGGAATACAGTGCCTAGGCACTCTTTCCTACCAGCAGATGGGTCCTACCAGGGGGTGTTGTGGATCTTAGCAGATGTGGGATGACTGGACCCTGAAGGAATCTAACACTCTTACTCTACTCTCACTCTAACTCTCACTCCCCCCTCTCCACCAAGTTCAATAAATCAGTGTACAAAAGCTGTTTAGAAAACAACCAATTAATCAAACCAAAACTTTTTCTGTTGTTTTTTTTTTTTTTTTGTAATTACATGAATGCTAAACAACACCTACGAAGAAGCAAATGGTGTGGTGGTGGAGCTGTTGTGTCCTTTCAGACTCTTAATAAAGTACCACTTAAAAAAAAAGAGGAAAAAAGTCTTTGATAACAAATCTAGTCTAGAAACTTTCCACAGCAGCTTTCCCTGATGGATTCAGCGTAATTTATGATGACAAAGTCATCATTATCACCAGAAACTGTTCCTGCCATAGGTAGAAAGCAACTCAGTGTTACATCATGATGAAAAAACACACAGGAACCTCTGTTACACTGATGCAAGTAGGTGTGCAGAACCAAAAAACCACTGAGCTTTGAAGACATGATTCCGTCATAGGTGTTAACCCATTTGGCCTGAGATGATGACATAAACTCGTGCAGTGTCTGTTGATTTAGTATGTCTTTGTAGTAGTGGCTTTCTGAAACTGTGTTTCAACCAGAATTCCACCATCTTTCAGTTCATTGAAGCAGGAGATGGGTAAGATCCATCACTCTTCCCGTGTACTCTGACCCAAGTCTGTCCTGTAATCCTTATCGTGTGTACATCAGTAATTCCTTTCTCTCCAGTGGAGTTTCATTGCTGCTGTGAAGAACATAAGCTACAATTTCTAAGTGCTGGAAAGCAACCGGAAATTTGGGTTGTATAGATAAAACAATACTTTAGAACAGCAGTGGTCTATCTCAGATTCACTAAGTCATTGAATATCAACAGGAAGCTGGACATATAAACCTAAGTTTTATTGCTTTAATCTTTATCATTTTAATATAGCTTTATTTATAAAATGGATTTAATTCGTGTAACCACTGTGTATGAATGTTTTACAGGCACCATTAATTCTTCATCCAGGATTACAAATATGCCTAAGAATAAAATGGAAGTAGATGTTACGGTATTAATTTATGTATTTTTGGAAGACATCAAAGTCACATAACCTTATGTCTAATGATTTCATTTAATTACACAGTTCTACATTTTCATCTTCAAAGAAGTCTACAAACAATGACTAATTAATCCTTGCAGCAGTCCTTTGAAATAGGTAGATAGATGTAATTAATCCCATCTAACGAATTCCTTGCCTAAGGCAATACTTTGAGTCAATGTTTAAGCCAAGATTAGAGCTCAGTCTTACTCTTGTGGTTCCCAAGTTTCCTTAGACTGGGCTCACTCTAATCTTACTGCGGTAGCTTAGATGAACATATGCCTTGGCCTACACCAAGCCTTCATTCTCTATCTTCAACCTGTCTGATGAAATGCTTCTTCCTTTTCCCCTCAAATATTGCTTCCACTCCAATCAGTCCAGGCGTGGAAGGATTGCCTCCAAAATCCTGCACGTGGCTTGCACTTGCTTATGCCTGTTACTGCCTGATCAACTCCTTGTGCCCACAGCCCTCCTCTCACAAGTTCCCTGTCCTCTATGTGCCATTGCCCCCCCTGCAGAGCCCTGCTTTTGTGTTTGGTGTGCATATTGGCATTCCCCAGGGGAATCACCTCTCTCTTCCCCTATTCCTCGCTCCCTCCAGTAGCCAGGAGCTGGTGGGGCTGGTGTGAGCTGCTTTGTATCTTCTAGTTGACTCAAACTTGTGTGGTGAGCAAGGAGAACATTGAAGGCATTTGCACCATTAAACAGCAGACACTGTTCTCACAAACATGCCCATACCATGGTGCAGCTTACAGTCCACATGTCTGCTGTTCTAGGTGGAGACTCTTGAAAGGTTTGGCAGCACATTGTGAGTTACAAAAACACTTCATAGGATCAAGGGCAGGCATTGTTGCTCAGGTAGTATTGGAAGCTAAGGAAGTTCCGTGAGCGTGGAAACAGAGAGAAGCTAATGTTGTAACAAAAAATATCACCTGCCTTGAAAATGGTCTAGTGATAATACAGATTGGAGTGAGGCAGTTCTGAACACCATAGTGAGCAGCAGGGATTGCAAAGCAGCAACAATTGTCTGTGTCAGACTAATAAAGTCCTGTTTTGATAGAAGAAACTAACTCTGCATAGCATGTAGTGATGGATGTGGTACAAGAAGTAAGAAAAAAAAAACCATGAAAAAGGCAATTCCCATTTTGTGTCATCAAAGAATGGTACCGGAACCCAAGAAATAGTTCTAGAACCTGGACTTCCCACCATGGTAGCGTTTAAGTCAAATCTTACTTGTCTATAGCTTTTCTTATCTGGTAAGAAGTAGAGTTAATGAGATGCATCCTGTAGTTGTTGATAAAAAAGTCACATTTCTATTTGTGCTTTGATGTTTTATGTCAAACCAGAAGAGGTATTCGCCCTGACTATAGGGATTCTGCTCCCCAACAAATCAGTGAATGGAGCAGAAATATTCCTTCAGGCAGCTGATCTGACTACCCTTAGCTGACCTGCCACACTTTCCTTGTACTTATCTTTTCCTTTACTTTATAGAAAATGTTATGTCTTCATGTGACTGAAGGAAAAAGAAAAGAAGATGATACACAGAGGACCTGAAATTGTTCAGCAACATTTCACAGTATCTAAGGATATACTCCAAGCATGGTGCATTGCTGCAAAACTCTGATTTATCTCAGCATTCCCAAAAGTGTAATTTTCTATGGCTGAGATTGCATAGCTATGTCTGCTGCATGATTCCATTTTCTTTAGAAAAATGTTTGATGCTCTGCCTCATACTTTCAGGCTCTCTGCAGCTGACTAAAATGGTGAATAACTTCCTAATACATGTAGCCTGCCTCAACCACAAATTGATTTGGCTTTGACTAGATAGAATTATATGTGGTGCAGAAGGTCAGGTAGATGATTGTAATTGTCCTGCTTGGCTTTAGATCATTTGGTTTACCTGGGTACTAAGTCTCTACATTCAGCATGATTCAAGAGAGTAAAATCCAGAGCCCCATAAAATAGGAATTGTACATTCAAACAAATGGAGAATGGCTGAGTATAGACATATGGCAGATTCATTTTCTTCAGGCTGTTGATAATCTCAAAGAACATGTAGTAACAGAACAAATCAGCATGTTGGTGGAGGTTCCTCCGCCACCCACAGCAAATGACATTTTGGGGCATATAAATAGGAGTGAATTGCAGTAACACATCCCTTTCAATCTGAGTAATTTCTACTGAAATCCATGATGACTACTGTCAAAAGGAGATGTACAAAGGCTGTACATTCATTCTGTTTTAAAATAATTATATACTGCAAATGCATGCAAGAGAAGGCAAATCACTTAAGGACTCTCTTGGGAGAAGTAACTTTGTGGAATTATGAATGTTGGTCAGTTTCCTGATTTAATTAAATGTTAAATGAAATCTAACCTAGGAACACTCAAACCAGATAGCAACATTTTATTGTATGATGCCTCCTGACAATGAAATCCTGCATCTTGACAGCTGAATGAAAACATTTCATCCACAGTCACATTGAAGGTCTCTTTTCAGATGTATTCTCTCGCACTTACATGACTACTTATGTAGAACCAATGTATCAGTAAAGATTTACTGCATAAAATCTTGAAAAAAAAATTGTTCTAGTCTAGGAATATATTTTTTTGATGTCTGGAATTAAGAGGGCAGCTGATGAGCACAAGGCAAAATTCTAACCCCACTGAAGTGTTACCAAGTACTTTCCCTGTAGTGAACAGAATCCTTTTAATATGATGACTGCTGAGATATATTCAGTGGTCTTTGTCTCTCTCAAATGAAGAGGGAAAAATGAAACGCCCTCTTTCCACTATGCAAATTTTGCAGGCAGTTTACTGAATTTAATGAACTGTTACAGAATACACAGATGAACATTTCCCACCCGCTCTCCACAGATCTGGCACACAGTAATCACCTGTCCTATATTTCTGTGCTATATAATGGCTTCCTCTGCTTATAGAAACGCAGCCCACAAATTTGGAACAAAGGTCCCTAAAGGTTTCATTTTGCCAAAGGTTAGATCTGTTTCCTCCCCTAAGTCCAGGACATGAGAGAATGACTGGTAGTGTCTTCTCAGCTTTAAACAAAACCCAAGGCTAGGTGGTAAGCAAGGAAGCCTGCTGCCCTTTCTGTCCTACGGCTTAGACCAAGAAAGACCATTACTTCCTTTTTGTATAGGCTTTCACCTTAAAAGCCACAGAACTCACCATGGATCTTTGATCTCCATGTGACTGCAGCGACTTTGCCAGGGTCATACTAGAACTGAGGTAGTCCTACAGAACCAATGCAGGTAAAAGGGAACATGTTAAGCACTTTCAGTGAATTTCAGCTTGTTGTAGAACCTTTAGAAGACACATCCATCAGTAAGGTGCTTCTCGAGGTCAGTTATGCATAACCACAGCCTTTTGTAGATCTTTTTACCTCTCCCATGTCAGGCATAGAATTCCCATTCCTTTCTTTTTTCTCTTTGTTAATACAAAATTATGTCCACACTTGTTCATGAATATTTATTATCCAGAGCCTGTGGATAACTGCATGATAGCTTTCTGTCTAGTGCTGCATAGGTTATATCAGAGTATGAACAAGAAACTTTGTGATGAAGTCGATGGCTGAAGTGATAGTGGTCAAATGCTTATGTTGGGGACTATTTTTCTTTGCTTAGACTGCTAGTTCCAGCTCCACTGCAGAAGTGATATTTGGACAGGGTTCTCAGAATGTTCTGACTATCCAACCATTAGCTGGAAACAGAAAGTGGATCTGAACCTTCTCACAATTCATTTGTCTTCTACCTGAAGGAATTGTTCATTTATATATGAAAAAGATCATATGTGATATGTACACATATGCGTTATATCTAAAATAATTATATAGCCACATACTCATATATAAGCTGCACACACTGGCATTGTCTCTAAAGGAAATGTACTTCAGTTGTGGTCCAGACAAAATTTTAAAAAGATTTTAAGGATTGGTTCATGATTTAAGTTGCCAGCCTTGAGACAAGTTAGGCATGTGCTTAGTATATGTACACTGTAAGGATCAGGCTGTTTAACTATCCTGAGTTTAGTCTGTAAAAATGCAGATATCCTATATCAGTGGACACTTCTGAAAGCTTTGGTCTCATAGATTTTATTTCTGAAAACATAAGCTATTTAAACTTCTATTCTGAATTGAACATCTCTTAAGTTAGGTAGGACATAGAAAGTTCATTGGAAATTTTAAGGATATTATCTGTTTGATCAAATATTATATGAAAGCTTTTACATCCCGAGTCAGGGGCAGAAATACTGTTAAGTTCTACATTAAATAAATCATCTACCAATTTAGTAGCTTGACTGATTCCCATCTTCTGGAGTAAACTGCTTGTATTAATCTTTGAACTAGTTAACTAACCAAATAACTTATTTCTTGCTTAAAGGAAAGATTTGCTCTCTAGTCTTCACTGCATGTCCAGTATTTGGTGGGAATTTATTTTACTAGCGTCAGCGCAGAGTATATGTTCCATTACCAGAACTGTCCAAATGGCTATCTCTCTAATAATAACACACTATGTTTACAATAATAATCACAATAACCATTCAGGCTGAAAATGCAGGCACTGATTTATTTCACCTGACTTTTAAAGACCCCTTTTGTTTTTGAAGCCAAAAGAGGCTTTTTCACCCACGGAACAGTGCAAGTAGATACCAAAATACTCTGCAAGATAAGAAGCATGTAACATACTGTGAAAGTGTCATATGAAATAGATGAGATCAATGCAGCATCCTTTTACTCCACTATGAATCAGCTTCAGCACAGCTGGCCTAGAACTGCTTTGACAGTATCTGGCCTTCTTTCCACTATGAGCATGAGAAGACCTCCATGTTCTTTACTGTACTGGTAGTTTTGTATCTCAGCATTTTCTTTGTGTATTCTATAAACAAGCCAGAGAGACACCTGCAGAAAATCACAGGCAGCAATTCCTTCAGACGTGATGTTTTTTCAACCTTTGCTCCCAGTCCTTGAAAAACTGGGTGATATTTTGTGATCCAGCAAGTCTGACATCATAGGCCCTAAGTTGTCTGACCTTCAGTTGCAAAATTTCCTGTGACGTTTTCAGGGCTTTTGTAACAGCCTTATCTTGCCTGCTGTGCTAGGGGAAATTAGAACAGTTAGGCATTTTTGTATACATCTTTGCTTCTCCAGCTGCAACATCACTTAATTTGTATTTTTCATAAATTTAAAATATTCTAGTCCATCTGGTTTTTGTTCAGTGGTGGCTTTAAAGAAACACCACTAGAGGGCAAGATGACAGCTGTTAGCCATTTGAATTTTGGGACTTCAGTCCTGCAGATATTGAGAATAATGAGAAATTATTGACTCCAGTGGTGCTGAAACAAGCCTTAAATATCCATTTTCTTCCAAAAATACTTAAAAATTTCCCTAAATCCTTGAATATGAAAAAGAAGCTAATTTAAGCTAACTTGCTATGAAGAACTGTTAAATGTAATTAACAAAACTGGTATATATTATCAATCAGCTTTATAAAGCAAGAAGTATCACATCACATGTCCTTCTGAAATTGTCTGGAGTTTCCCAATATAAACAGCAGTTCTTACTGATTCTGAGACAAATAAATTATTTCAGCTGTGTACATACACACACAAACACACATACACATAATTCCATGCCCTCCAATACTCACAAATTTACCTCTACAATAACAATACAGATAGAGTGCTGAGCAAATGTGAAAGAGCTGAATTTGATTCCTAATACTGTTTTATTGTTCCCTAGAGCTTAAAAAAAACCAAAACACTTTAAAAAATACCTAATGCAGTCTTACAGCCAGAGGCTTTGAGCTTGTCAGATGCCATAAACAAAGTCACAGTGGTCCTGGTCAGTACTTGAATGAGAGGCCTCAGAGGCAAGAAAGGAGTCTGCGGGATGCATCTATTTTCTGCTTTTAATCCTGCTGCTATTTCAGTCTCCCACAGAAGTTCTTGTATTTCAGTTTGTTCTCATTGTGAAAGCTTTGTTTCCTTTTCTCTTTATATTTTAAAAAGAAAATTGTATACAAACAGTGGGAAAAATTCTAAATTACCAGCTCATTTTTTATTCTAAACATCACTTGAATAAGGCTTCAAAGGAAATAATAAGCAGTGTTTGAAATAAGGTCTTTAGTATTTGGCTCATTATTTAAAGGATGCTGTGGATAACATTTCAATTACCAAGTTACTGTGGCCTCAACCTGGAACTGTTTCCCTTTAATTTTGTCCCACAAGTGCATATAGCTGTGATAGCATTTTTTGTTACATTTAAACAATATTTTTTGCTTTACAAGTCCCCAAACACACTTCATCAGCATGTTGATACATTAAAGGGGTTTCCTCCTGCAAGAAGTGGGCATTAAGCCTTGGAAAAATAAGACTCTATTAACAGAATCAAGGGGAAAGGCACCACTGCGTTGGCTGTTGAAATCAATCTGAACTTCTCCAGCCTGTTGACAGTCCAAATTTGCCATGCCTATACATGGTTGTGCCTCAGAGTTGACCTGGGAATCAGGACAAGGAGAAGCCAACTCTTGGGCTTGGAGGAAAATCTCATCTCAGTTTGAACCTCAGAGCAAGCTCAAGCATGTATTTTCTGAGAGTGACTAGGTCCTGGTATACTCGCCCAGAACAGATCAAACTTACCATATTACTAAAGAAGTCCATAAAGATGGAGTCTGATTTTCAACACAAGTTTTGGACGCTTTATCCTGAGGGAACATCAGTTCTGATCTCTTCTTGCATGGCAGGACAGGCCTCCAAGTCATGCTTGTCCCTACACCAACACCCCTTAATTCCCATGTCTGGTGTGTCAGGCCCAAAAGCCACAGAATTTTCCGTTAGGTCCTTGGGGGAAGATCCTCTTAGCCACAAACCCATTTGAGAGGCTTCTCCATCCTCTGCACGATTCAGGTCTCAGAGGAGTTCTAGGACCAAGTCTTCAGGGCCAGCCAGCTCCTGCACAGCACAACCCATAATAACACTGCCTCCCAGGGAGGCTGCATGAAGGGCTATTTGTGTCAAAGTGACATCTTTGGGGCTTGGGATAACATAATGATGGGCTGTAAGTGAGGGTGAAATGTCAGACACTTTCTTTTAGGACAAGGTGGGCTGTGGAGACATTATTTGCCCTGTTTGTCCCTTTGTTTCTCTCGGTATCAGTCCCTGAGCTGATCTGGATGCTGGTAACAGTGGAGCCCTCAGAGGCACAAGCAAGGGATGCGGAGGGGAGCATCACACTTGTGATCCAGGGGAAAGGAGGATCCTACTCAAGAGACTCTTGTTTGTGAAATCCTGAGAGACCCTCAGTTACTGATGAAATCCCGCATGTGGCAATTGCAATGCCCTGTGGGGTAGTACTGGAATTCAAGACCGGACAGCTCTTATGAGCTAGCACAAGCCACAGATGAGCCCATTAGTTGTGGTAGGCTTCCGCTGGACAGCCATTTATTTGCAGAAGAGTTCACTTGCACAGGTAATAATATTTTTCTAAGGAGCTAGATCTCTAATGGGAAGGGTGTGGCACAGTTGTGCAACTTGACTCTGTAGCAGTTGAAATTTCCCAAGTAATTTGGGGAAAAGTGCTTCTTTAGTGTCTGTGATTTTGAAGTATTCTGTGCAAGTTTCCATCACCACTGTTAATCACGCATATATTAATAGCTATGTGCCCTGCACATTAGGTGGCTGCACAGGATAACAGTAAGTAACTAATGATGATCTTTATAGCTAGTAGGTAAGGTGTAGCTAGTTGTGAAGCTTTCAAAAAAAAGCTGAAGACCAATAGCTATACACAGACACATGGACACAAATACTGTGTGAAAGTTCTTCAGTGACTATCGTATTACTTTATTTTGCAAGTAATAGTTACTTCTCTTTTTGGTCCAGTTTTTCCATTTATTCTATATCTGATGTTCTACCTGTTGCTAAACAGGAGCATCACTGGAGTTCCTGACAACAGTGAACCAGGGAAGATGTGCTCAGGAGAGCAAACCAAGAAGATGACAGAGACAGGGAAATAATGAACCTCACAGGACACCTGCTTGCATTTCCAAACATAAAATTTTGAGATTCTGAGAAAATGTTTTATCTTTCAGGTTTTCATATTTCATAGAAAAATCAAATGGAGCATGAAAAGAACACCTTGGAAAATTAACCAAAGCCCTAATTTTCTCCAAAGATGGCTTCGGTAGGAATATTTTCATCAGCTTTTACAAACATAAACCTCCCTGCTGATTGAATATAATGCTCTGCTTTGAATTGTAAAAATGAGTATGGATTCTTAGACATTTGCATGTACACCAAAGATATGAGCCAGGTTCCAGCAGAAGTTTGTCTTGATGCAAGACGTCAGTCCCTTGAAGTCCACTGAAAGCTTTTCCTTCAAGGCAATGCCTGGGAGAACTGCTTCTAGCTCTTGATTTTACTTCTGGCTAATATCTGTGCTACTTAATACCAATTTACACTATTTACACTACATTACCAAGATAATATTGTCAATATTAAAATATAATCAATACTCAAATGCACCATTTACATCTACTACAAAGTAAATCATACATTATCTTTTCGTAACACTTGCTTCAATTGAGAAGTGTTTTGAATGATGGTCTTTGCTTTTTCTTATGTTAATGATATTCTTGCAATTTCCTTTATAATATAAAATAATTATCAATCATGACAATCCTACTCTGGGTTCAGATAGATTATTTAATGTCTCTGTTTATTAACCCTGTTGTTAAACAGTGAACAAAACCCATGACTGGTTTCTCTTAGCTACTGTTGCTTTGGAAACTAGTTACATGTCGTGATTTGTAAATGTTTACTCTTTCAAAAAAAAAGAGAGTTAAAAGAAATAGTGGGCTTTTTCCTTCTTCCTTCCTTCCTTCCTTCCTTGAGCCTTCCAAAAGCTAATTATACTCATAATTCCATTTAGAGCAAGCATTTATCACCAGAAACTTACAATCTGAGAGGAAGGGTGGTGTAACGACTAATGAAGTCTTGTTCCAAAGTCTTTACCCACCTTCCTCAGTGACCTTAGCAAATCTCTGTGTAAATACTCTCTTTTCCTGTGTCTCGTTTGCCTAGAGTAGAAGTATCTTGAGCAAGGACTATCACTGTACATGAGAATGACTTCAAAGTGCTGCTGTCCTGACAATATTCTTCTTGTTGCCTTTGATTTGGTAATGGGTCTCTGGAGTTTTTCCCAACATATCCAAAGTTCCTTAACTCTTACTTAAGTTCTTCAAGAATGTAGAAAACTTAAGAAATCTTTCAGATATCATGAAAATACAGTCCCCGCTAGAAAATTTTGTTGCAATATGCCTATGATTATTTAACTGTAGATTTTAAATGGACTTTTTGTTCATTTGTTTTAAGATGTATCTGTATAATTCATGAGAGTGAGAAGGAACTTACGTGGGTATCAATTAAGTCCATGTAATTTTTAAAAACAGTTGCTGTGAAACAGAAAATGTAAAACAGGTACATATCCGTCCCATGACTTATCCTTTAAATAAACTGCTAGAAACACATATTTATCTAATAAATGCTTCATTAACTCTGACAAACTGTTAGGGTGCTTTGTTTGCTGTAGTGTACTCAGAAGCAGTGAGTTATTTTTACTTTGGAAGGCAGCAGGGAGTCTGATTGTGGTACTAACTGTTCACCATGGTGCAAGGTTTTTAGCATTAACCCAAAGAATGGTGTTTCATTGGAATTTTTGTCAGGTTTTGAAGTGGTTTTGAAAGTTACCAAGCTGACACCTCTGGAGACTCTCGTCCTGTATTTATCTGTTGGATGGGTACAACACTGGCAGTAACTGCTTAAGCTGCCCTGTATTGCTCCTTTGCCATCTATTCCAGGCAGATGTAAAAGGTGCACCCTAAGAAGGAGAGAGTCAGTCTTCATGACTTCATACTGAAAAGCGCTAACAATTCTTCAGGTCTTCTAAATGCTAAAATTCTCTAATGGAATGACACTCAAGTCACCACATTTATTTTGATCTAAATCTTGATTGGTACAAGTTGAGCTGGTAACCAAGTGTGCTAACCAACTTTCTCCCTACTGTTTTTTATAGTCAATAGACAGAGGTCAGTTCTGCCAGAGGAAAACCCAGAGCAGGAACCTAAATTTAGGTGCTACAAATCTCTAAAGTCACTCCCCATCAAACTGCCAAAGGTTGAGTATCCCTACAACAGACCTGTGGCTCATCCCACCGGTCTCCCTACAAGCCCTGGATGTGTATTGTTTTTTTGTCTTTCTCCTAAACTTCTTGAAAGGAGGTTGTAGTGTGGTGGTGTCAGTCTCTTCTCCCAAGTAACAAGTGATAGGACAAGAGAAAACAGCCTCAGGTTCTGCCAGGGGAGGCTAAGATTGCAGGCTAGGAAAAATTTCTTCCCTGAAAGGGTTGTCAAGCATTGGAAGAGGCTGCCCAGGGAAGTGGTGAAGTCACCATCCCTGGAGATATTTGACGACATATAGATGTGGTGCTTAGGGACATGGTTTATTGTGATTTGGCAGTGCTGGGTTGGTGGTTAGACTCAATGATCTTTGTGGTCTTTTCCATCCTAAATGATGCTATACTTTTAAACTTGCAAGGTTCCATTCCTTTCCCCAGAAAACATCTGTACAAGAAAAAAGTTATATAGACAATGCTGCTCTTGAGAATATACTCTTCCATTTCCAGCTTCCAGAACGCCTCAGCAGAGGAACACCTTGGCACTGTTTAAATATTCTGGAACAAAGTACTTGCATTTCTTTGAGTATTGCCCAGGACACTGATACTTGTAAGTAGTACATACATATGGTGTATTTTAATTTCACACAGATATATTGAATCTGTAATGCAAGAGAGAACAAAATTTAAGCAAACAAAGTACTTATTTAAATAATGCCCAATAAACACTATTGTTAATATTTAATAACAGCCTGCCAACAGAAGTTAAAGAAAACCATCAATTGATTCTAAGCTTATATCTGAAAGACATTTAGCTAACAAGCAGTAGACACTAACATTTATCTAGTCTGTGTGATCAGGGGCACAGAATTTGCACTCAATATCTGCAAATGGGTTGCATTAAAGGGAGATGGAATATTAATGATGGACTGGGGAAGAGTGAATGCATCTCTGTTTAATCTCTTCCTTGAGGTCCCCAGAAGGGAGCAGGAAGGGACTGGGACTGGTGTTTCCATCGAGATTTATACCTCTTTTGTGATTACAGATCCCAAATTTATTCAAGATGGATGTTGATCCTTATAGACTGCTTTCCCTTCTACAGAAATGTTAATGCCCCTTTTACAGTTGTCTTCTCTCTCAGTGGCAAACATGGCTTTTTTATCATGCCTTGTCTAAACTACTAGCAAATATTTACTGTAGTGAGAGGTAAAGTGCTATTTCTATTCTGGAATTCTGTAGAACTCATCCTGAAGCCTTTCTATACACGGCACCTTATATTTACTGCAAACGTGTACGAACATGGGACTAGAGCTATATCTCGTTACTGATGCTCTCTTGGGACTAGAGGGCTTGATAATCAGTTTTGGATGGCTAATTCCCAAACCTTGTTTTTGACAGTACAGTGATACTACTATGTTTACATGCATGTACTCATTCCTTCCCCAGTGAATACCCCATTCATTGCCTTCCAGAATTCTTTGATAATTTACCTCAACTTTTAAGAACCCCTTTCAATTCACTGCTACAAGATACCTGCAACCAAGATTATGAATCAGGCTTCCAGAAGTCTGACTATTAGATTGCAGCATGTGACATATAAGTATCAGGCACTGAAGACAACAGCTTAAAATTGTAACCATCGCAATTACTGTTCCTTTCTGAAATAATAGTTCTTAATTCCTGTTTAGGATCTATATACCTACACATTTCACAGAAAATATTTTGTTAGTCTTTGAACAACAAACTCTCAGGTCTCCAGAGGAACATACATTAAAGGATGAAACTAGATGTTCTTGTGAAAGATGAAATCTGCAGTATTTCAAAGATTTCCTTTACTAAAAATATGTCTCTTGATCTATTGTGAATCAGATATCTTAGTCTATCCACTCCCCACTTACTAGTAAAAAATAAAAACAAAAATTAAAGAAAGGATTTCAAATGTGCTAGAGACTTCTTCAACAGCAGAACAGAGTAGTCAATATTAAGTTATTCTTTTATAAGCATTAGCTACAGAAACTTTGAAATTAAGAAAAAAGTGACATTGAGCTTAGTATTCCCAGCAAAGGCAACGAACAGCATCCTGGGGATAAGAATGTATTGACCTCACCCACATTTAAGGTTCCTTTTCACCTCAATCAGCTTAACAGAACAGTAATTTTTTATATATATGTAAATCATTTTTGTTACAAGGACTAGCACTTAATGTTCTGGGCCTAAATTTTGACTTTCTCAGAAGAAAGGTAATTCTAAACTGTTTGGAAAGTATTTAGCACAATATGCTTGTTGGTACAAATGAAAATCTTGCCTGGATACATCTAATCAGGTTAAACATGCAGTTATACACAAAACACTTTTACATGCTGTTGTTGAGGGAACTGTAACATGTTGAATGTCAAACACCAAAAAAAGTGAAGTGTTGCTCCAGAATTATTTTCATCAAATAACAGGGAATGAAATATGTGTCTCATATTTTCTCTTTTGGACTGTCTTTGACCACAAGCCACTGAGTAGATGCTGAGTGACACAGAAGGGAGAAGTCCAAATGCTGATAAGACAAAGCAGAGAAGCCTTCACTTCCAGCATGTTCTGGAGCTTGTAAAAAAAAAAAAAAAAGGGAAATCAGAGCCTTTTTTTCTGTGGATAAAAAGATTTTTGAGAAATGTCTACTCTGGTTATCTTTTCTTTCTTAATGATGCACCAGGACTACTTAATTGCACCAGCTGCCTAAAAACATTCTGCCTCCCCAGCACAACATAAATATCACAGTGCTCTCCCTAAAACAAAAGGCCTGCTTTAGAAAATACTAACATTTCATGTATCTTTTGGCTATTTATAATTAGAGGTGAAAAATACCCAAAGCTACATCTGCAGAAAGGGCTGTGATCTCTTTTAAGGTCCCTATCAAGAAGTCAATTGCCTAAAGTCAATCGCTATCTCACAAGATCATTGTCAGAGCCATAGATATGACATCTTATATTGCTTTCTTGGAAAGCTTTCTAGATCAGCATCGAACTTTTTGAATTATAAATAAAGATATAAAAAATGTTCAAATAAATGTAAAAAAAATTAATATTTTGCATATCTAATGGAACAATTATTTTTTCCAAGCAGTAGGTGGTGAGGCTTAACTCCCAGTGAGTGGACACCAAGACAACATAAAGGACTGAGATCGGAACCTTTGAAATATCTCAAGGTTCTTGTGCTAGTGTTTTTTAATGACAACAATATACTTTCCTGACATTTAATGGCTTGGTTTTGTAATTGTAGTTCCTACTTCCAGCTTTATCTCCTGAAATGTATTTTGTGTCTACTAGGTTCCAACAACATTGCTTCAAATTAAAAGGTGCTGCTTTAACCTAAAATCTGTCTTAACAGCGTTTTGTTTGTGGTGATGCATTTTTCTCAGGTTTAATTGTACCACATTTAGTTTGTTGTTTTGAAATATGAATCACATCACCTTTGTACAGTTAATCTGAGACAGTTTGATAGTTCATCAGGAATTAGAAAACAGAAGACCATAGGCCTACATAAAACAAGTGATGCAAGTATGAAGCACTGTCACCATAGCAACTCAGCTTGCACACTGGATGCTGTATATAACCTTGGGGAGCTCTTAGAACTCTTCATTCCTGGAATAGCTAAACACTGTGTGGTAATGGGGATATGCCTTCAGTGCTGTAGCAGTAGATTTGTCCTAGTAATGTGCAAATACTTTGGCCCAATATAACTTCTAAGTAAGAAACCAATAGTGTATGAGCATTCATACTGATACGCCTCATGGAAATAATGACTCGCTGTTATAAATGTTCAAGACTGCTTGCTCTTTTTTGGAAGTGGGAGGGAGCTATCTGTAGAGCTTATTGCAGTAAGATGGAATCATCTTATCAGGAAAATATTTCCAGGAATTACTGTTTTATTCCGTTTTCCTTTTGCTAGTCCACACATTCCCTTTTATCCGCACAGTTACTGTGACCTTTGTCAGGGAAGGGAGGAAAAACCTATGCTTTTGTGTTTGTCTTGCAGGTTTAAATTTTCCAGCTCATAGTAAACTAGCCATGTGGATGATATTAATTAGAAATGTGAATATGTATGCCCTAAAATCAGATAGAAGTCATGTGAATTATCCTCACTAGAGGGTCATGCTGCTAGTAAAAAAAGCTCTAGGCAGACAATTTTTGCTAAAACCATCGTTTCAATAACCTTTGGTAAGGAAACATGGGAGGTTTAGAGGTGTATGATTGTATGATCCAAGTGAACTTTCAGAAGAAACAAATACTGGTGGGTTTGAATACTGTGGGATTACAACCTCCTTTCAGCGGTTGGGATAATGCTTCACCACTTCCCCATTTAGTTTAAGATTGACTAGTAAGATAAAATGCCTAAGACAGGAGGCCAGAATCACTGGAGGATTTGTTACAGAATTACCTTTCAGGTGCCTAAATCACATATCATTAAGGGTTTCACAAAAACCTCCTGAGCTACTTTAGGTGTCTACAGCCCCTTGGCATCTCAGTTTCCAGTGGTAATGTGCCCCAGGTTCTTACTTTTCTTCAGAAATAATCGATATTCAACTGTCTGGTGTCCACCTCATAACTACATTCTGTCAAGACTTGCAAATGAGGACTTCCCATCTTTATTGCACTTGTAGGGTAGATGTGCTGCATAATATATTCTTCTGGGGAGAAATCACTCATATGAGGCGTGCAAATATGAAGGTTTGTCAATAGAAGTGACACATTTATGGATACCTAAATTCAAAAGGAAGATTTAAAAGAAGAGCTCCTTTTAGCCTTTTAAGGAAATTATTAGGCAGGTTTACCAATAAGTGAGAAAACAATCGTGTTCATAACATACTAGAGAAAAAAAAGAGGCACTATTACTGAATTACACCAAAGTTGACATAGTGTGGATTTCAACTATATAATATAAATGTAGAGTGAGTTATGTTAAATGCTGTATTTTCAACACCCTGTTATTGTACTGCTCCTCAGGAACATGTGCTTGTGTTACATTTCAGGAACCTGTCTGAACAGGTTAAATTAAAACTCTATTATAGTTGAGTTTTACAGAATTTCACAACCAGAAACTCTCGTGTAAAAGTGGAAAAAAACTTGAAAAGCAGTCTGGTAAATAAGAGAACAAAAAGTGTGAATACTTTTAAAATTTCTTCCAAGACTCAAAATCAGGTTAGACCATGTGAAAGTGTTTTGGCCAGTTTATCAGTTTGCAAGACAGTAATCTGTAAAAGCTGTGGGTTCATTTAAGAGTCAGATCCTGTGCCTAGTGAAGTCAGAATCCAGAGGCTCCCTACTGGCTTCAGCAGGATAGAAAGGTAAACTTCTTTTAGGAGGGGTAAATGTTGAAAATTTCAAGCTTCAAGACAAGTACATTTTGCCTTAGCTCTTCAATAGTGTACAGTCCTGTTATTTACTGTGCTGCTCCAGTGACAGACTTCTCAGTGGATGGCTGTGATTAGAGACTGTCTTGTAATGGGGCCAGAGACTTCCATCTGCCAGTCTGACCACCCTGCTGGGCCATGGGCTTCCTGACAAATCCAAAAACCTTAGGCACAGTGGAAAGACCATTGAGGCATATCCAGTCCCTGACTGTGACTCATGCTATTCATGTTATTCATCCATGTGGGCACTAATGAAGTGACTGTGAGGTTCTGGGAACAGAGAGGATAGAGTCCAGGTCACAAGTGGTTCTTGCCAGTACTCCCATTTGACTGCAGAGTCCTACCCTGGGTCATATGAGTCATGAGCTTGAAAGCAGATCTTTACTAATAGTGTTGGCACTGGGCTTCAGCTTCCTTAAAAATGACATGCTGCTTTTTAAATGTGAGATGGTGGGAAGAGGGAGGCTGTAACAGGGAAACCATCTGATACCTGTGTTCAAACTCCAGGAGAAAGGCTTTGATTTAGGGTTAAAAAGATGTGCATTCAGTCTCCAGAGGAAGCAATGACAGAGTTTCAAATACTGATTGAAATGCTATGTGTCATTCACAGTATTGCAGAGACTATATCAAAAAGTCTAATCTAATCCCCAGACTGACCTTCAGGTTTTAACTACAGATCAGACTATGACTTCAGACTGTTTAAAATTATTATTCTAAAAAGTTAAAACTGCCTGCCAAACACTGTATAATTCAAGCAAGGATGTATATAATAAACAATGTTATTATTTTCTTTATTATAATTATAACATTATTTACATCTCATAATTTCTAGAATCACAGAATGGTTGAGGCTGGAAGAGACCTCAGGAGGTCTTTAGTCCAAGCACCCTGCTCAACGAGGGTGAGTTACAGCACGTTGCTTAGGGCCATGTACAGTCAGGTTTTGCATGTTGCCAGGATGGAGACTACAACCTTTCTGAGAAACTTTTTACAGTGTTTGACCACCCTCACAGGAGAAAAAAACAACAGTCTTCTCTTGTGTTTAAATATAATTTCCTGTATTTCCACTTGTGTCCACTGCCTTTCAGCCTGTCCCTGGATTCCACTAAGAAGAGTCTTTCTTCCATTGAATAACTTCTCTGGAAAGGTGGATGTTGGGAAAAGAGGTCGTCGACTATAATGCTATGAAAAATCTCTCTTCCATGGATAAGAGCTAGGTACTACCACAGCCACTAGAGTGGTTTACCCACATCCAATTGAAGTGCCTGCTGAGCCCCCTCCTCTGCACGCCATTGTTAGTGAGTGACTGCTAAGAATAATTTTCAGTGACTCACATTAAGCTGGAAGGGCATCTATTTGGAGTCCCATTTCTTCTAAGTATTTTTATTATTGAATGAAAGGTGAAATTTAATTAATATGTTTAGAGAATCTACAGACAATATGAAGGAAGAAGTTGAGCCTGCTTTAGTGACAGGATCAGATCTGGAAGTGAGTCTGAAAAATCAGACATCATCTGAAATTAAAAGCAGATGAAATTCCAGAAAGACAAAATTCAAATAGACAAATGTAACAGGAGTGACTTTACACAAAAGAGGATCTGGAGGCTGTAGTGAATCACAAACTGGCTATGAGTAACAACACAATATTTTTACCAAAAAAAATGTCTTGGTCAAAGATACATTCATAGGAATATTGTACACAACCTTTGAGGAGTAATTATTCTTCTCTACTTGGGAGCCAACTGGATCTGAGACCACTGTGTCCACTTTTAGACACCCCTTTTTAAAAAAGATGATGGAGCAAATCCAGAGGCAGGTGCAAAGAATGCTAAAGGATTTAGAAAACACAATCCATAAAGAAAAGTAACTTCATTCCGTTAGGCTACAAAAGGGAAGATTACAAGGGGACAGGATAAGTCTTCCAGAGTGTCAGAAAGATCATCATAAAAAGAATAATGATCAGTTGTTTTTTAAGACCAGCGAGGAAGGGCAAGAAGAAACCATTGCAATTAAATATTGTCTGCTCTAAATTGCACGATTAGTGCAACTTATTTTGGCTGTTGAAGTACTGGAGCAGCTCCTAGAATGTGTCTGAATGTCTTTTATTGGATGTGTTTAAGGACAGTTCATACCAACACTTGTTTGGGACAGTGCAGGGGAGTGACAGGGTAGCCTCCTGTCATCCATCTGTGTCTCTGTGGTTTTAGGACAATGAGTTTCAAAGTGCATTAAGTGCATCCTTTTTCATAGCATAGACAAATGTAAATGTAAAGAAGAGGTTATTAATCTGGTGCATGCAGTCTTTATTAGTAAAATTTAATTATACAGCAAAGCTCATGTGAAGGCAGTGAACACTGCTGCTCTTCCACATAAAATGAAGTTACAGTGCCAAACCAGTTACATGCATGCGAACAAGAAGCAAACCTGCTGCTTTGTGGCAGCCAGAAGACATGATCTGAACTTTGACTAAACTGAAAAGGCACAGGCACCCCTGGTTCTCCTTAGTTAAAACCCCACTCTCTTTCCGATTTCATGGGCTGCAAGCAGAGCAGGCAGAGGCTTCTCCTTAGTGCAGCTGTCACTGAGCTCAGTCAATGTGAACTGGCCTTTCATTCTTGTGGATGCTGTGTGGTTCCCCACTAGAACTAAAATAATCTAGGAATATAATGTTGGGGGGTTTTTTGAAAAATAAAATTCAGAATGGTCTAATAGATAATGCATATGGATCCCATAAAGCTAATGTTAAACCAGTGTTGTTCCCTCTTGTTAAATTCTATAGTTTTTTGTTCATAAAAGAAGCCATGGCCAAATACTCTTGTCCATAGCAAGGTCATTTCAGGGCAATGCACAGAAATGTACTTCTTTACCTGCATAATCTAACTTTGTCATCATCTCTCTAAACAATTTCACAATAAACTTTGTGGGACAGATTGGTTCCTGAGAAGATCCATCAGAAGTCAGTATAAACAGACTTAAATGAATGCCTTTCACCAGAGAGATGATTTATCACCCGCTTCACAGCTGAAAAGTTTGATCCAATAGTAAAGCATCAGAGAGTGAAAATAAAAAGTTACAATAAGACAAAAGATACTGTCACTGTCTGATAAAACCTATGTTAAAAATCCTTGTATTCCTTCAAACCAAATTCATTCCAATAATTACACAGTCATTAAAGCAACAGTCTAAAGGGAAAAATACCTTTGTGGAAGAGTTCATGTGAACAGTTATTTAATCTGCTTTTTAGTATATTCAGATGAAGGGCTTTTTGCTGTATTTGGGACAATCTATTATCAGACCTTTGCAGTCATTCTACTTAATTACTTCTCTGCCAGGATCATTTTTACTCTGAGATCTATATTTAAGGGTAGTTTAGAGGGAGAAATTTTGTTCTTGCAGCTGTAAGAGAGTCATTCTTATCATTCTGTGAGTGGTTTCACACTGCATGTTCCTCACATAATCCATCGCTAAATAGACAACTATTAATTTCTAAGTAGCCTCTTCAGTACTGTGTCTGAGGGTTGCAGCCACAAACATTTAACCTTTCAAATTCTATTTTATCACCAGTGTGAGCACCTGAGTCACAAACAGATAACACCCTTGTTATGCTGCTTGTTATGTTATGCCCTTGTTATGTTAGCCAGGTATGCTCTCAAATTCCAAAGGAATGCGTTCCTCTTACCCACCATCCCTGCTGAGTACCCTAACAACCCAGTTATAGACACATTTTTGCACTTTCATTCTCTCAGGAGCTCAATGAATATTCATTCCATGCAAAGTGGAACAGTTTGAACAGAAATAATGGGACACCTCACCCTTGTGCCTTAAAATAGCCGACCTTTTCTGATCAGCATATTCACCTCCAGGTGGGAGATGTCAGGTCAGATTCCTGAAGGCAGCAAAGGAATTTAACCCAAGCCTGCCACAGCCTTAATGGGATAGGCAGGTTTTATGACATAAGCTTGTTCTTTGCTGTATTTTTCTGGTTAGCTTAGTTTGTGTCCACATGTAACTGTTGATCTCTTAAATAATACTGAACAATTATGAAAAACTAGTGTGATTCCCTCTGTGATGCTCAGTGAGGCTTCCTTTCAATGGCAGCCAGGGTGCATGGACCTGAACCCCCAGCCCTGCCTGAGTAAGATAAAAATCTGTGCTCAGCCCCAGAAATGTAAAAGTGGTTACTCTTGCATGGTCTGGGTGCTGGCATTAGGTAACCCAACATGCTGGATACTCATGCTGGGAGATGCCTCTCTTTCCTTGTGTTATGTGGAAGGCAGAACTTCACAAGCTTTTTAAACTGGAGGGAGGTTCTGCTCCCCCTCTACTCTGCACTGGTGAGACCTCACCTGGAGTATTGCATCCAGTTCTGGGCTCCCCAGCTCAAGAGAGACAAGGATCTGCTCAGGAGAGTCCAACGGAGGGACTGGAACACATGCCTTATGAGGAAAGACTGAGACACCTGGGGCTCTTTAGTCTGGAGAAGAGAAGACTGAAAGGGGATTTGATAAACATTTATAAATATATGAGGGCTGTCAAGAGGAAAGGGACAGCCTCTTCTCACTCGCGTCCTGGGATAGGACAAGGGGGAATGGTTATAAGCTGGAGAACAGGAGGTTCCACCTCAACATCAGGAGGAACTTCTTTACTGTAAGGGTCACAGAGCGCTGGAACGGGCTCCCCAGAGAGGTTGTGGAGTCTCCTTCTTTGGAGTATTTCAAAACCCGCCTGGATGTGTTCCTTTGTGACTTGTGCTAGATTGTATGGTCCTGCTCTGGCAGGGGGGTTGAACTCGAAGATCTCCAAGGTCCCTTCCAACCCCTGACATCCTATGTGTGATCCTGTGTGGGTGAAACACCTAATTTTTTGGAAGGAGGTTTATCTTTCAGTGTCACCACAATTGCTTTCATATATAAATACCTACAAGCAGTTTAGCCTGGAATGTTTGTTTGTTCTTCTTTGCTTTCCTCATCTCTCCTTTGCTCATGTGTGCATGTAACGCTATATATGCATGTGGTGGGAGAAGTGGTTCAGTTTTTGCACTGGTTTTATGCAAAACCTTTAGATGTCTTCCACACTACTAAATCAGAGTTGTGGAACCTACACTATGATAGGATGCCTGAAAGTTATCTGTTCCACTACCAAAATCTCTGCAGATTTGCTCTGATTCACAAATGGTAGTGAACTTATCTTCATGGCATACCGGTAAAAATGGTTTGTGCTAACATCCCATTGTCAGAAATGTCCACTGTTTTTAGACAGTCAGCTTGGATTTCATATTTCAGAACACTTATTTAGTGGGGAACAACTTCATCTGGAGTTGTGAGTACTCACTATACCTGCAAATTCATCCATAGCTGTTCCATATTAGATACCTGGCAAATGAGGAATGCACAACTTATGACCACTTTTTGAAAACTGTGGTTTGTGTGACATTCTCAGCATCATGTAGGGCTTGAGGAGAGACCGAGCAACACAATCCCAGCTATCCACAGCAGTACTCAGATTTGGAATGAGAGAGGCTGGATTTGAAGGGGCAATATTTTCCTCTGATGCACAACCTTCATTTGAAATAGGGCAGCACTGACCACATGCACTAAATGTGTGAGAATTCCCGTGGAATAAATAGTATTTGATCATTAAAATAAAGAAGCTATTGTAACATGGATTTTTATAAAATCAAAATGCTCTTTAAAAGCAGTACCAGTCCAGGAGCAGCCCATCTTGTTCCTTTTCAGTGCTGTTTTTTCTGGTCACAGTGGGTGAAAGGAGCTGCAGTCACATAACCAAATGTTGTCCAACTAGCTGATCTGGTAATCTAGTTTATAGCAGTTCAGGGGATGTGAGACATGAGCCTGGCCCGAGGCTAGTTTCTGCAGCCCAAACTTTAGGAAGTGAAGCAATTATATAATCAATGAATTGGATCTTTTTTCTTTACTGGGAGGTGTTATAGGTTAATTTACAGGAGATTTTTAATAGAAAAATAATGCCAAGACTCTCTCTAAAGCTCACTTCAGGCTCGACAAAAAGACTGATTAGATGTTGATAGACAATAGGGACAGACAAGAATTGTGGCTGTTACCACCTGCAGTAGTGGTCTCATGGTAACCTGGAACTAAACATAATGGTACCAGGGTGGCTTGTCCGGGAGCAGACTCTATGCATACATACACATCCATGTGAGCTGAAGGCAACATCTGGAAAGTACCCATAAACATGACCCAGAGAAGCCAAATATGAGACTTTCTGAGGAAGGAAAATGTCTACACTTGTTTTTTCTGTGTCTAGCAAAGCAAAATTCCCTTTTTTTTTTCCCCTTCTTTTTTTCTTTTGTTGAATAAGATTGACTTATGTTTGAATGCTATATAGTTACTCTAAACAAAGAAGCACAGCAAAACAGACTTCAGGCCTGAGACAGTATTGCAAAGAATAACTCCTTGGAAAGTCATCACACTAAAGCAGTAGAGAAAGCAGAGTTCACGTCAGATAAGCCTCTGATTTAAGGTCATATATTCTTTTCTGTGATTCTAATTGGTTTTGTTCATTTTTGTTTCTATGAATGTACTTTTTTTTTTCTTCCCCTGTCTTTCAGGAAGTGCACAATAATATTAATCTAAACTTGTTATCAGAATATACAAATCTGATTTTATTTCATTTTACATTCTTCACCTTCATGACTTTTAAGAGATGGTGTAAAGTATGTAAATTTAAATAAAGTAATACTTTTTATAAAGATTTAGAAGAGAATCGATTTATTGGAGCTTCTGAGATTATTAGATATGCCTAGACTTCATAAAACCTCATTTTAGGTCTTTGTTCGTGAGACAATATGGGTTACCTGACAACCTGACGAAGTCAAACCTTGACCAAGGAAAATTAATGTTGGAAAAAAGCAGCTTTACAGAGTCTTATGGTGGTTTTATATATCACAGGTTGGTCCTCAGTCTACTAGAAGTGGCAGGAAATAGTTTCAGTGGAGGTGCTGAAAACAGCTTTTGAGATTTGGTTCTGTTGGTTGCTCTACTTCAGTGACATTCTTTCCTTGTACCTAATGCAAGTAACCTCGCAATACAGAGTAAGAAGATGCTTCTGGTATGGCAGCTAAACAAAACTGCACAGATATTGTTCCAAAAGTGACAACTTCTGATGACTGTGCTAGATTATGCAGAGGGAAGTCATGATAAAATCCTGTATGCATAAAACCAATACGTCATCTGCCTCTTCCATGTCTTTTTATAGAAAAAATACTGCACAGCAAACATGATTATGAATAGTGTTTCTTATAATTTGTGGTCTACAAAAATGCTGTGGTAATTTATTGTGGATATGTTTATGTAACATTCATAAATAATTTTATGTTGCTTCTCTTGACATATAGATGAATGGACTTTAGGACTAAATGAATGGACATGTTTTAGGACTAATTGGCACCTTTCACAACGTGACTTAGAAGAGGGACAGTAGGCTTCTGCTGCAGCAGTATCAGCTACCAATGGAGCCCAGCACAGGCTGGGGGTCAAATCTCATTAGAACAGGCAGTTTGTTCTTCATACCTGGTTTTGACTCATCTCAGACAAATATACCAAGAAATGTCACTAAACCTGTAACAATAAAACAATAGCAAAAAATCAGACATCCAATACTTGATGTTAGACTGGCTAAAACACAGCCAGTACACTACACTTGCAACTAAGACATTTCTTGAGAATTCCTGTTCAAAATTGATGTTCAATGGTATTAAGATGAAGGCTTGAGAAATCAGGAAGAGTTACAGCTGGGGGAAAAAAAATAAATAAAAAGAGCAGATATGACTTTTGCACAAACAAGAAAAAGTCACTAGTGCAAATAATTTTGATGATAGAACTGTAAAACATGAAAAAGGGATGTTATATTCAGCACTAGACCATGTTCATTGCCTTGTTTTGCCATAGCATATTACATAAAATCTAAAAAAAGACAGGGCAGCATTTTGAGTAGTGAAATGTATCCTTTAGGTCCTGTATATAGAGAACATCCTTGCACAGACAATGCCAGTAAAAGGTACATAAGATGATTGGTGATCATTCTTCAAGAATAGCTTTTATTTACCCACACAGAAGTGATGACTTGCTTCTATTTTTCTCAGTGTTGATTTCTGTTGGTGACAAGGTATCAGGCAATGTATCTGCTACAAAAGCTAAAATATGCAGGAGAAGATGTAAGACTATTTTTTTTTACCCTTCCATATAGAAGGAGACTTGCATGGAGCTCCAGAGAAGAGGGAGATGAGTACTTGATTAAAAGAAAGATATCTAATGCTAAGTTAGCAAAATATTAATCAGGTAGAAGATAAATCTTACTTTTACTGTGCTTTATATGTAGCAGATAAATTCTTTTCTTAAATTATTTTCCATGGATAATCCCCAGCAGACACTGGTGAAGTGGTTTGAGGTAAAACAGAGTAGGACTGAGCTTTCATCTTCCTTCTGGGAGTTCCCAAGCAGTACTTATGAGATATGTGGACAAACTGGCAATGCAAGAGATACAGGGAAACCTAAGCATAAAAGGCTGTGAAAGGTATGGCAGGAGAGAATTTTTAAGTGGAATGCAAAATTATGCAGAAATCACGTGGGTTAAATTCTCTCAAATCTGAAAATTACTCATCCCTTTCAAATGCAAATGAAGTAAAGATGTCTTGTATCTAAAAAGGTAAGAATGCTCACTTGCTAATGACATATAATATTAAACATATTTTAATTTAGGCTATCTGGAGTGTGCTAGTCAGGAAATTGATCTAGGCAGCAGCAAAAGTCATTAGAGATATTTACAGAGGTTTCAAAAATAGGCTATATGTTCTTTACCAGAAGTCTGTATCTGAGAAGGTGGTAGCTAGAAATAACTTCAATTTCCTTGGTGATAGTAATGGCTGAATGAAAGCTTTCCTGTAGTGTGGTGAAGCTAGCACTATGGAGCCATCCCTTCCAAAAGTTATTCCTTTTAACCCAGTTCTCAAGAGACCTTAGATTTTAAACAAAGCAAAGTTCCAGTATTCGTCATTGTAATTTCTTACGTTGAAATGCTAAGATGGGTGGGGAGTTGGCATGTAAAGTGGTTGACATGCACACAAAGAGGGGCAACTGGAGTAACAATCTCATTAGAAGATCAGTTATAAAACCTGAAAATGAAAAAAAATAGTGGCTGAATTGTTTTGGCACATTATCCAGTGAATCGCAAGTTAAATTCTCCCCAGCTAGAAAATTAATAAACCCCTTAAAATTCCTGTTGGGATACATTCAGCGAGGTGTTTAAATAGGCAGTCTATAGAATTGTTTGCAATTGTCAAAATATTCATGTGACCGATAAATATCCTGAAATAAAGTAAACCAGCTTTCTTCCTCCAGAAAGTTGTGCAATTGTTCCCTATGGTACTTCACCCATACCAGGAGATTCTTTTCTTATAATGGGGTCTCCGCTCCTCAGCAGTCAAAAACAACTGGGAAAATTTGAGTTTGAAGAATACTCTGTGCAAACATGTCCCTGCCATGTCATGGTTGCACTGCTTCCACTGAGCCAGCTCACCACCTCCACCCTCTGCTGTCACCTGCAATGTAAATATCCTCAACTTTGGCAGAACTCACGTTGGCAAACAGATATGTGTATGTCAGGGTTTTTCCATGGTTTTTCTTCTCAAAGATTTCATTTGTGTGTGCCAAAATTGCTCCAAGTTGACAAAATTTCAGTGACTTAAAAAACTGTCAGCAGTTGTAAGAAATTGGTATTAAGACCTTAAATGTGTGGACCTTGTAGTGGATCTGACCCCTTAAAATTGTCTTCTAGATTTCTTAGAATAAATAAGAGAATTCATAACAGGTTTTGGTAACAACACAAAGATACCTGCTGCTGCATTCATTTTCCAGGGGGCCTCTGGCTGCAGGGGCTGGGAATGGAGAAGAGGACACTTGCTCAGGAGCAGCAACATGCTTCCCAGCACTATTCCTCTCTGTCTGTCTGGCCCCCGTTGGCCACAAATCCTCTGGCTCAGAAATTTTAAAGTCTGATCCTTTAGAGGTAGTCCTTTCATTTTGAGAGGCTGAATGATAACTTATAGCATATCATGAATACTTTTGTGCACTTAAAATTATAAGGTATTTTGCTAAACTGAGGCCACACAAAGGTTTCAGAGGCAAGTCATCAGCTTTTGAATCTATAACCAAGAGAAGTTCATTGTTAATAACACTATGATAAATTTATTTCCTTTAATGCTTTTGGGGGGGCTCCTAATATTTATGTATTATGAAGCAAGTGAATGTCACTCAGTGTGTGTAGGATTTTAATATTGGAAGGATTCAAACTGTTTGCCTCCCTCAGTGAGACTGAGTCATGGAAGGAAAGGTTCCCTACAGATCTTGCAATATCATTCATTATTTAACTCAATTCCCTATTTTATTTTGTAACAAAACGATCTTTAAAAGCTTCAAGTAAAGGTGATCTCCATTTGTGTATGGAAAGGTGTGGAAAAATGTTTGGCAGCCTGTGACTAATGCCAAGAGAAGCTGGTTTTGTTATGATGTTTAAAGAGGATTATACAGTACAATTCTTTGATTTTAGCAGTCAGGAAATTTTAAAAGAAGCCGCCTGGTCATGGCAGCTCTGTGTCTCTTTGGAGTTCTGATATTCGACAGAAAGACAGGCGTTGCTATGGTAATTAAGCATTTTTCAAGGTTTCAGGTTTTTTTTCAGTTTTCTTCAGTTATTAATAATTTTCCTAAAACAGTTTGGAAAATCACTGGTACATTAAAATATCACTTATTCCTCATAAATGAACTATTTAGAGTCCAGTCCTTGTCTTTTAAAAGTCTATGGCAAATCTCCCACTTACTTTTATGGAAACATGACTCGGCCTTAAATATTTGGGGATTTCTGTATTATTTCCTCCAAGTACATTTGTTTAATCAGAAATATTGAAAATGACATGGATTCTGACACACTAATTCCACCAGAGCTTTCACAGGCGTGTTGTTTCTGGCAGCACAGTTCAGCTAACTTGAGAAACCCCAAGGCTCATTTCGTATCTCCTGCCAGTGCAGAATTGTCCTTTGTGGTACCACCGCAGCTGGGCATGGCTGCTCTCAGCACACCATATCTGAGAGGCTGTGAAATCACAAGTTCTCATTGTGATCATGAGAAGTAAAAATAAGAGATTATAGACAAAAAGATGCTGTAGTCTGGCATCTTTCACCAGCAGTGTTCCCTCTTGAGCCACCTCTTCCCCAGGGCACCATGCATCCTTAGCTCACTGGTAGGATGTGATGAAGTGGTCCCTTTACATGGGGATCCTGGAGGCAGTTCCCAGAGTGGAACTGAAGGCTGTGTCACCCATTGCTGCAGCACCCAAAGTGAAGGCTCCCTGCTTCTGGAGGAGCCCAGACACCTCAGAGCCAGGCTGGGCATCTCCAGCCTCCTGAAAACAAGAACCACAGTAGCCAGGCACTGGGTGAGGGGATGACTGCCTGCACATGGGTTAGGCTGTCCCTTTGAGTGTCTGCCCTTCCAGATATACCAAGTGGCTCAATCCATCAAAAAGACAAACCAGGCTGTCTTCCATCTCTTTGATAAGAGCTGAGTGGTTAAAAGTAGGCTGGGACATGGAAAATGTGGAGCTGTGTCTTCAGCTTCCTCTTTATTTGGCAAGTACCTTAATAGCTGAGGTTTTGTATAAACAGTGGTCAGTTATTTCTGCCACCACCATTAATGACAGTTACTGCTGCCATTTCATTAAATTCACCGTGTGTGCAATATGAGTGTTTCAGGCCTCCAGATGGGTGTTCCTAGAAGGATGCCTATTTTGTAAGTCCCAAGAAATCTTAAATGGGAGATGGGCTCATTTCAGATGTTCAGATCAAGCAAGAAAGTACTATCTCTGGTTATCTGTGACAGCACAGGATTTGGCACTGTCCTGGTTTAACCAAAGCCTGCGACTAAGTACCACACAGCCACTCATTGAGTCTCCCCTCCCAACCCCCCACCTGGATGGGAAGGAGAATTGAGAGTAAAAGGTAAAAAACCGTGAGCTGAGATACGGAAAGTTTAATGGAAGAACACAAAGAGAGAAGAAACAAAAACAATAACAATAATACTAATGAAATAATACATAAATGACTGATGTACAATGTGACTGCTCACAGCCACTGCTGGTTCCCTTGACTATGTTGGCTGTGGCCCCTCCAAGCTTCTTGTGAATATTAACCCTATCCCAGCTGAAACCAGGACAGGCACCCAAATAAATTTTCTGGACAAGGCAGAAGTACAGTCAGAATCTCAGGCACTGGGGGTGAGGCAAGATTTTTTCCTTTTGAATAACTGTCTTGAACCTTCACATCTGCTTGAACAGTGTTTTAGACTCCTAAATGTTTCTTTTTGGAACATGTCCCTAAGGAATTGTGAGACATTGTCATCTTGGTTTTGCCAGATACATAATGTCTGTGTCTTGTGAACAGTACTAGAAACCTCTGCATTAAATGAAATAAATACAGACAAAGTTGTCAGTCTTATTTTTATTAATTGAAAATTCCACCTCTTAATAAAGAAATCAAAGAAAGAAAACAGATGGTTTGGTGCAAGGTAATTCCTCAAGTTGAAGAAACCCTTTATCTTTTTCTGTGACAGAGTCACAAGATCTGGAGCGCATCATCCTTGAAGACACTTCAGCCCAGTATGATCTCTCCTGACTGTCCTATATAATCAAGGACAAAAATGAAGCCTTGACAAAATATTCATTCTAGTCTTGCATTTTCAGCTCCTTGATTTTTAATACAGGGTTCCAGCAGTTATTTCTCTCCTTTTTGGTGGGATAACTTGTACAGATAAGATAGGTAAGTAGTAGCATAGGCCTTCTCATCTTCTTATCTCTTCTCTCAGACTAGCAGTTTACATTACTTTGATGCAGCGTGCCTTACAATGTGTCTTCTTGCTAGCTTACTCAAGAGTTAAGGCTCTACTTTAATTGTCTACAAGTAGAATGTAATTAATTATAGCCTTCAAAATGAAGGCAAATGATCGCTCTTAGTTCAGCTTATGACAGGAAAAGCATAAACAAGAGTTTTTCACTGAAGTGCTGAAGGAAAAGCTGGCTTAAGAGCTCAAACAGGAGCTGGCCTCAATATATCGCTTGATTTGCCTTCAAAATTTTCCATTGTCCTTTCAGATGATTGATGAAAAGCATGATAACCTGAGGTTTCTATGGAGAATATGGTAATTTGTCAGAAAACTATCTCAGAGATAAGAGCATCTCATTGAGCAATCCATGAGTATGTGTCAGTGAGGCAGACTGACTGGTTCAGAGTTCAGGATGTTCTTGCAGTTTTTCTTTTTTGGTCTGAACGATTTCCCTCCTTTTCTTGGAAAGTGTGGCTACTGAAAGAGTCATCTATAATGGTCTTATCAGAGCTGTTGCTCACAGGTGCCAGCACTTGAGATAGGCTGAAAACATTACTGGAAATGTAGCAGTTTGCCAGCAATACCAGGTCAACAGTCCTTGAATTTTCAGGGAAGTCTCTGGTTAGATGGAGTTCCACAAGACATGCTTAAAACAAACCAAATAATGACTCAAAAACAATCAAAAAAGGTTAGTATGCATTCTTGTGGGTTATCTTATCCTGAAAATATTTCATGTGGTTGATAAGTGTTCACAAAAGTTCAGCTGTGGTCTTCTGAGCTAGCCACACTTGAAAAGTGGGCAGAAACTAGTGATAAAATTGACCAGTTCAGTTAAAATAAGTCAACCCTTGCCATGGGCATTCACTGAAGGGGCATTCACTGAAGGTCTTCATTGCAAGCAGTTAAGGTTTGCAAGAATGGAGTAACAAATGTGAAGGTGAACAAAAGACCTAGGACAAAAGATCTGGTTACTTGCCAACTTAGACTTCATGGTAGCCTCTGAAGGTTTTTACAAAAGTAAATAGTAACTCTCACGGTTGCTTCCTGAATTTTACAAATGATGTGATAGGAGGGTTTCTGAATAAGAAACTAATTATAGTTATTTGCCATACCCTGAACTGGCAGTAATATTTTTTCAAAATTTCATTTTCTTGATCAGGTATGGCTCAGAGTTTTTATAAATCCTCCTCCTTCAGGAATCATGCAAAGAGTACACAGTCAAATTCAGAGTTCCTGAGTCCTCAAAGGACTCAGATACATGTGTATCTCTGCAGGAAGGCTTTGCCACAGGGACTATGGATTAGCACCACTTGGCAGGTTGTAACAAAGTGATTTTTGATAGTATTCCTGAAACAGAGCTCAGTGAGCAGAAGGAACCCATCAACCCTCAAGCTCAGTTTTCCCAGCCCAATAAACATCTTGGGAATTCTTGGACTGGTTTGAACACTGCAGTTTGAGATTTGACCTTGCTAAGCTTCTGATCAAGAACTAATTTTTCATTTACACAATAGTTCAGCATCTTTCACTCAAGGTATTTGAAATTTACAGATATCTGTCTCATTTTATACTGCAGCTATTCACTCACCATTCTTGTGGTGTTCTGGGACCTCTTCTCAGATAAATAATTTCTGATCAATGGGCAAAGCCTGAGATGAGCCAAAGCAGACTCATAGGAATTGCCTGAGGATGAAAGACAACCCTAATGTCACTGCTAAAAAGAACAAAGTTTCCAATGACTCATTTAAGCATCAGTTGCAAGTACATGTACTGGAAGAGGTGACGAGAGGTCAGACTAAAGCCCACACAACATATGTGTTCACAGGAACCTTTTTGGGATTTTTCAAATGAAAACTTATATGTGTGATTCATCACATGGAAAGTTGTAGGTATCTCCATGTTAGATGCATGGAGCAGATTGGTGAGGACAAATTGGTCATTTTTAGGAGGTTCATTGTGGTCTTGTAATGATGGCTATTATTTAGTGTTGACACCAGGTAATAACATGATCATTATTCTCATTGGGTTTAGTAGCGCTCTGCCAAATCTTTTGCTGCTCTGGATGCTGCTAACTTTCCAACCTGCTGTAACTGTGTTCATAGGGGTCAGACTTAAAATTCAGGAGGAGTATTTAAGGAAGAGAGAAAATATTTATCAAAGTTCTTAACAAAGTATTATATGAATTATTGACTTTGTTAAGGACTGTATTGAGCTTCTGGGCCAATGGCATTGAGCCAGTCAGTTCCTTTCCTGGCTTATTTTTTCACTTCTGATGCTCACCCAAACCCCTCAAATTTGATTTTCCACTTGCTTCAGTTAGAAGCGGCATCAAAAATAAATAGTTCTAGGGTTGTTACGTTATAAGCAGGAGCAATAGAGCCTGAAGCCCTGCATTTTGCTCTGCTTTTTGATGGATAATGTAAAACTTACTTACTTTTATCAGAGTTTTGACTATTGCCCCATGTTAACACCATGTAACAGGTTTATTTTGTTAAGTAAAGATGCCTTCTGTAGAGCTGCTCAATGTAGTGTGTCTTATCAAGGGGCCGCTTCTTGGAAGAAGAAAGGCCAATTGCAAACAGGGGATGGAAGGGTCTGTAATTTATTTTTCTGTTTTAAAAGAAAACAAGTTGTTTCCACATAATGATAACAGAGAAGGAAGACTCCACTTAATAAATTAACTAAGTCTATTTACACTTCATTCAAACAAGATATACTGAACATGCTGGTGGTGTTGCACAATGTTTAGCTTGTATAGTCTGAACTTCGTGTAGACCTTGTGCAGGGCTCTGGCATTTCCTTTCTTATGATTTTTAATAGCTTCCAGTTCATGCAAGCTGGAGTATTTAAAATCTCCTGCACCTCATAATTTTGTTATCTGTTTTGCTCCAGGGTTAGCCAACTTCTACAGGAGCCTTCAGCATATATCCAAATGACAAGTTGATTAACAAGTTGCATATGAGTGTATCTTTAATAGCTTGCTGTTGGGTATGCTCATGGATTCCTCTCCCCTGGAACTTGTGGTAACTCAAGTGCAGCTGGGTGTTACTCAGGATAAGAACTAAGAAAGACTCTGGAGCAGCTACCCTGCTGCCACAGGACTGACCAAGGGGAGGGACCAGAAGTTACTGCCTGCAGCAGCTCAGGCCTTGAGCCTCAGGAAAACACAACAGATTTTGGCCTGCCAAATCTCCCAGATGCTTTCCTGACCAGAAATACTTGGATGAATGAAGACTATTTATAATAATTAATACTAACATTTTAATTATAGAACCCGCTCTTTTCTCAGTGGAAGGCCTGGCATGTGCTAGAGCAACAGCACCTCAGCACCCACCAGTTTCTGCTGTTTAAAACTCAGTCTTTCCGAATAATTATTACAATCAATGCATCAGTTGTCCATTCTGCTGTTGATAACTTCCCTTGCTAGCTGCATTATTTTGTGAAAAGTCTGCTGCATAATGCAGTCCTTCTGAAGTATAGAAACATCAGACTATAAGAAAAAAAGAGAATAGTTTCTGCTTAGCCAAAACACTCAAGTTTAAATCATGTCACACAATGTAATGAAAGGTTAAAATGTTGCTGTATCAGAATTATTGATCTTCAAGGCTTCTGGTATTTTATATACGTTACTTGACTTCTGAAGGCAATAATTGCAAAAAAAAGGTAGATAGACTCACACATAATCTTGTTCCCAACCCAAATTTGAGCCCTGAATTGAAAAATATAGATGGACATGAGTGGTTTTCTCTTTAAAAATCTCTAAATATTTTTGTTGATTTTTTAACAGCAGAAACACTCTGAATTTAATTTCCCAAATCTAGAACTGTGATCTTTTGTATCTACATGTGAGCTGACTATGAGCTATTACAATTCCTGAAAGGCTAAGGCCTAAAGGCATGATTTATTTCTAGTCATTACACTATGACCATATGCTGCATCAGTACTCATATACATACATGAAGGATTAGTAAAAGATGGACCAAAGTGAACGTACAACAATTCTGTATTCAGAGATGGATCTCCCTGGTTTTGAGATGGGCAAAGAAGAGTCGGAAAACCCCAGCTGTGTTTCAAGCAGTAGGACTGCTTGTGAGTAGGTCTAAGAAGTAAAAATAAGTTTGGCTGTTGATGTTGGTTCAACTGTCAGCTAAATTAGAGGATCAGAAATAGATATAGGATGACTAAAATAAAATAGGTCAAATGAAATTCATGTGGAGGAAGATAGTCTAGTCTGCAGGATGGGAGCAGAAGGGAAAAAAGTATCAGAGTTAGAAGGGCTGAGGATGGGAGAAATGGATAAATGAATCAAGGCTGAAGACAAGCTTAATTAATCACTGATGTATCAGCACATCTGTAGGAGAGAGGATCAGAAAACGAGAGAGGAGAACAGATTAGAAATCATCAAAAATAATGTCTGAGAAATTACAGAGAGATGAAGTGATGAGGCACAGAGGGAGGAAGAGGAAATCTGAAGTTGAATTAGAGGAAGGAGTAAGGGAACAACAGTGGGTGCAGGCCAAGATTGTGAACAAGAGTGGTGAACTAGGGCTACCTTTTTTCAGGGTAGATTCTCTTACCTATATAGAGTTCCCTTTTGAAGAGTTTCCTCTTTTATGGAAGGGAACATCCAGTGCTTAGCTTGTCACACTCTCTTTTTTCTCCTATCACTTCCAGGTATTGTGTTCATCCTCTGGAAATCATCCTTCTCCTGTAAAATGTTATGCAGCATACTTTTCTTCGTGCCTGATAAAGAGCTGAAACAAGCTGTTTCAGACTAAGGTATTTTTAGTGCCTCACCAGTCACTGCTGTAATAGGCTTTTATGGCTCAGCATGAATTCCCTGCAGGTAGATACTGAAAGCCTAATTCAAAATTGCATAAAGACAACTAAAAGAAGTAACATACTATTTGCAAGCAGATCTACAATTCCTTTGTCCTGCAGGAACGCGATCAGAGGCCTAAGCTAAAAATACATTTGTTGAGTATGCTTATCTTAGCCCTTTGAGAGGGAAAAGAAAGAAACAAAAGCATAAAAATAGATATAAAAGAGATAAAACAAGCAATAGTGGAGATTAATGCTCTTGTTGCCCAGTATAAAGTATAGCAGATGGATGTCAGGTCCTGCTAAATGTATCCTCATTGCTAGATGGCTTATGAATGACTATTCCTTTTCAGGCAGCAAATCTAATGATTCTGAAGTTTCAGTCCTGGGCCACATTTGGGTAGTTAATAGCACCAGGAAAAAGTGCACCTTAAATCTTGAAATATCCAGGTGGAGCTAATCTAGTTGAAGCAGGAACTAGAGGACTAGCCACAGAGTCATCTCCTCTTTATTCAGGAAACACCTTTCCTATTGAAACTTTCAGAGGCTGCTACCAGCTGTGTGATAACTCTTCCAGAACATAATAGGTTCCAAATGGACATAACTGGTCAACGCAGCTTTTTAACTCATCAAACTGTGGCACCTCCACTAGCAAGAGAGCACAGGCAGTTGTGCATCCCTGCTCCTAACTCATTACACACCCCATTGCCCATGTTTGCTTCCAGTGGTAGATTCTTGGCCAGCAAACAGCTGGTAGGTTCTGGCACAGTGATGCTCCCTGCAACTAATCAAAGCTCATTGTTCCCTTAAATGTATATGTGCCAAGTCTACCACTCAGCCTTAGTATATATGTTACAGGGGGTGATCAGGAGCTTCCTTATGAACTAATTTCCATTGAGAAATGACAGTTTGTTGGAAAATCATTTCTCAAGCCAACTACTCTGTCAGTTCAACTTTCCCTTTGATTGTCTTCAAGGCCTTCTCTATCTGCTAGTTTTCATTTCAGCTGGATGTGGGCTGGGGTTTCCCAGTCCCTCAGATGGTATCTGAGCGGTACATAACTGAAGTTGCCACCAGAGCCAGGTCACTAGGCTGTCAACTGGCTGCCTCCACAGCTTTCATCTCAAATGGTGGCTTTCCTGATGGCAGCAGCCTTCCAGTCACCAGGAGAATAGGTTGCTAGTTAGCTGGGTATCTGCTGCCCAAGGTCTCCATATCAGCCCAGGGAAGGAGAGAGCAGTAGTTCCTCGGTTGGTCTCTCTTGCTGGTAGTCAGAAGGCTTCGGGTTTTCTCCCTCGTGATCTCTAGCTGTCTTTCTGCAGAGCAGGCTTTCAGATCTGTGGGAGCCCGCCTACATAGCAGGCAGCCAAAGGAGCTGGGGCAGCCCAGGAAAAAAGATGAAAAAATGTCTGCATCTTTCCAAAGCAGAATTTTTTCAGGCTTTTCCCTCCCACAAAAATGTTCTGATTGTTAGCCTTTGTGTCCCAATTCAGCACAGCTTTTCTTTTATTTCAAAAATAAAGCAAGTTGAAAAGAAAGAGTCATGTGGATAGCCTTGGTTATTTTTTCCCCTTTTTGGGCCATACCTTGATATATACCAGAATACCCTGTCCTGAGAGCCAGAAGCATTAGGCTCTCTTGGAAACTAAGGCGGATATTTCCATCTCTGGATGGAAAACCAACCCACAGAGAATTAAAATGACCTCTCTGGAGCACAATGAAAGCTTGGACTAGAGGCTCCACAGCTCTACATCAAAAGAGAAGGTTAAGCCATGCAGTATTTGAAGGGTGGTGTAAAGTTGGCTTGGTCACACTTCACTTCAGCTGATCTAATGATGTTTTGAACAGATAATTACTTCAGCTATTGTCATGACTATAGATACTGCAATCCATGCTCACAACCTCTGAGAGGGAGGTGGAGAATGAGAAAACAGTGAGCCATTAAAACAGCAGAGCTGTAATTGAATATTGTTAATATGTAGGCACAAAACATGTTAGTGGAGCTCACTAATAATATCCAGCAGCAGTAGCCATCCAGGAGGCACCTAACAAGCTTCAGACCCACATTAAATTGATGCTGACACTTCAGAGTTTTGGGGCTTGCAAGGGATACATTTTGTTGTTGTTGGTTTTGGATATATTATTTAACTTGAGGGGCTTATTACATAATGTATATCATAAGGAGATGCTTAGGTGTTAAATGTTTGAGATTGCTCTCTTTAGATTTGTCTTGGCAGGAAGAATTACATATATGCAGCTACATATAAAACAGATTAACTAGAAAATACTACCTGTCACACTGTATTGCTCTCTTCGGAGGTTTACATTTCTTATCATTAAGATATCTTTAACTTGATAAGCTTAAAATTGTGATGAGAATATTCCCTATAATTTATTTTTCATAGTAAGTGTTTTTCAGCAATATGGCATTAAAATGTTTGTAATAGCTCCTCAAAGATGAGACTTCAAAAAATGGGAAGGAAGTTTGGAGATTGGTAAGTGTTTTGATGAGTCTGATGGCTGAAAAATGCTTTATTTGGCCAAGCAGAGAGGAAACTGATTATTGTACAAAACAATTCATAGAGCAATGTATTTAAATGCTCACTATAGAAATGTAAGAAATATATCCAGCAAACAATCTTCAGGGAGCTTTGTCAAATATCTGACATTTTACTACCTTAAATATAGATGCCACTATTGCCAAACCTGTATAGATTAAACAGCCCATTATATTGCAAAATAATTGTCAAGCACCTTCCAGCCCCTTTCTAGAGGGTTCATAGAATCAGCAGTCTCTCCCTCATTTCAGTAGATGATCACAGCAGACATCTTCTAAGGAATTAAGAAGCTTTTCTGTTGTTACGTCGTTGCTTATAAAGTACACTGTAATTGTATTTTTGTAACTGATTAGCAACTCCATAGTATCTAAAATGACATTAAACAAAAGTTATCAAATGAAAAAAAAAATGTTTTGAGAAGCAATAATTTCTGCTGTTCATTGTTTTCAGGCTCATGAATTTGAAAAACTTATCACCTTCCGGTGAGTCACCGATTTTTGTATAAAATAGGCAAGGTTCAACTCTGCTTGAAGAAACAATTACTTCTGTACTTGAAGAAACTTGAAAGAAGAGAACAAAATACCAGTCTGCATGTAATACCTTCAGTATTAATTCAGACTATGCAGTTGTCTAAAAGCTTTGATTTTTCACAGTCAGGTCTTTCTAGTCAACCCCGAAGTGAAAAGTGTAATCTTGTGTTTCTTGTAGAACATAGCAGGGTAGAAATGAATGCTACTAATTCATCTCAAGATTGTGTAGGAGGATTAGCAGTCTTACTCCTCAGCCATCTTATTTATATAAATAATGTTACCTCCCTTTTCTCATAGTGTTTTGTTGGGTTTTTTTCTCTCAATCTGAAATATTTAGCAAGAAGCTGAGCAATCTTTACCTTGCAGTCAAGAGGAAAACTGGCATTCTGTGCCTCCCCTTTCATATGTTCTGAAGCAGCCCTGGCCACATGCTGAGCTCTCCCTCAATGCTCCTCAGCTGGCACCCATCACCCCCCTGCTGCCCCCAGCTCCTCCCATGCACTTCTGTCAGCAGTGCATCACCTTCTCTCCCACACCTCACATCACCTCCTTATCCCCTGCTTACATGCATGATGTCAGCAGCTCGTGAGGTGTCTGTGCTGAAATGCTGCATGTGCAGATAAAGGACAAACCAGCTGCCCTCCCTGAGCCCATAAATTCACAAGTCTGATAGAATCAGACCTGACTTTTTCTCAGCTTAGAAACTTGCTCCCGTCTCTAATTATACATAATAATTCAGTGCAGTCACTGGCATAATTGACCATCTGTGTACTTTCATACGTGTGAAACCAATACTGGGAAGGGTTACACAGGCCGGTGCCACTAATACTCGCAGAGAAGTGATGGAGACTAATCTTAAGAGCTGGATTTGAGCTGAAATCCATTTTAGAAATTAAATGTGATTTTTCATGTTGGCTTCGAGAGTTATGAAAGGACCAGACAGTATGACAGCAGAGCCTGATAGCAGGTGGAAAAGCAAGGATGGAACCAGAAGGCTTGCAATTTGTTTCTGGGGAAAAAACAATTGTGTTTGTCATACTTGTTGCTCGAGTTTTGATTTACTTCTGGACAGCTTCCACTATTAATGAAATAAAGGACAGTGTTTCAGAAAGGTATCTTTCAAAATGTCTCTCTGAGAAACCCCAGTAACAGTCCTTAGTACTTATTATAGCTCTTCAGAAACTTCCCTAAAAATAAAAATAAAAAAAAAGATTGGGAGGCTGAACAGGCAGGGGAGAATCTTCATCCTTATTTCAAAAGACTTCACTGTAATAAGAAATCACTGCACAAGGCTGCCAGACTTGGAAAGGTTATAACAGAGTAGTGATACTTTTCTTGTGAGTTAATACTTGATGAATACAAATAGTGGACAGTCACATGAGAGCCACGTTTTCATCCACAAAACCAGGCATAAGTTCCCTTTCAAAAAATAAGCCTTCACACCCTTGCTTTTCCATCAGGCTCTGCTGTCAGACTGTCTGGTCCTTTCATAATTCTCAAAACAACAACAACAACAACAACAAACACAACAAACAACCAAACCAGAAAAAAAGTCTTGCAAAAGAGTCTGGTTTCACTTTTAACACAAAGAGGAACATTGTTCAGGTATAAGGGTAAGAAAGCACGGGCAAATGAGATGGCTTTCATAGATCTGCAGCAGAACGAAGAGAAATTTTTGAAGAGCTGCTTGGCATCTTCTACTTGCATTCGTCCGTGCACACTCCCAGGAGTCCAGCTCAATCCTGCCAAAGGTTCAGAGAGTCTCCTTTCCAGTGAGGAAGCTTTCCAAAATATTATTAAATGCCACAGAAAATAGGGTAGCCGGGAGAAAACTGATGATATAAAGCAGCATGCACGCTGGCACGATGCAGTCTTGCATCAACGAAAGGTGTTTGCTTTCTGATCCTGCTTTTATTGTACCTCTCAAAGCTGATGTATACATTGTATATATTGAGATCTCGATATGCATTTAATGTACTCTTCCTCTTCTTTGAACTCTGAAGTCAGAAAGGCATTTTGATAGTGAATTCCAGCCAGTGGGGAGGCTGATCACGTGCTTGCAGACACAGTCAGCCTCACAGACAGAGACAGTGCCTTCCCAGCACCCACAGAAACACACAGCACTCGGAGGACAGGCTGCCCGACAGTGTTCTTCCTCTCCAGCTGATTAGGACTGAAGTCCACTAATGGAAAATCTCTGTGTGTGTGTATAAATATATATATATTATATATATAAAAACACAGTATAGCTCATTCTGATGGCAGACCCCACATTCCCTGATCTCCCCAGGTGCTGGCACCCAGGCGTACTAGATGTGGAGGTTCACAATCCTGCTCTTGTTGCTGGTGCACCCACCTCTTATCCTACTTGCCTACAAGTCCATCTTAAAGCTCACTAGCATTGACACATCCCTTTTGAGAACAGAAGATTGTTATAAATAGGATTTAACCAGAATACCTATTAGACTGTGGTGATGAAGTACAGAGCTCAGTCAGGCAAGTGCACACAACCAGCCCCTTTTGTCCCCTTTTCACTTGCTTGTTCCTCCCCAATCCACCTTGTTGCCTCCCTTTCCTCACTTTTGTTCCATCCTCTAAATATCCCATAAGTCTCATATATTTCCACACTCTCCTTAAAACTTGATATATTAAGTTTCATAGAATCCTCAAATGCCCTTCCCAGCATCCTGTAGCTGAGTCCTGTGCCCCTGTTGATGATAATCCCTGGCAGCCTTCAAGGTGTTCTGGGGTGATAGTTTCTTTGATTAACTCATCCTTGTGGTTTTCACACCGGACATGATGGGTAAATATTTCTCCTTGGACAGTCTTCAGAGCAGCCAATTCAATGTGCACTGTTTTCTCAGTTATTGTGTTGCTAGGGCTCTTCTGCTCTGTTGTTCATCTGCTCCTCTCCAGGCCTTTGTGTTTCTGGTGATTAGCCTTTAATCACATAATCTATCAGCCATCTTCTCTGTATCTGTTTGTGCCAGAAAAGCCAGGAGCATCTGATTATGAACTGGATGTGAAGACGATAGCAATCCCATAGTGCTGCAGGAAGACATGCTGCAGAGCCTGAAAGTGCTGGTCTTATTTTTAATTTTGATTTTATGCCCAAATACAGTACTGGGGGATATTATACTCCTGGGGGATTATTTTCTGAAGCCTGCAATGTGGGCTGAAAATGACTGTGTGCATATAATATGACAACAATGTCATTGTTTACCAGGTCCCAGAACATTCTTTGGTTAGAGGAGATGTCCTACCCAAATTCCAAACTGAATTGATATATTATGCCAATGAAATACCTTCTACTGTCTCATTGGTAAAAACAATCACCTTCCCTTTTCCAAAAGCTAGCATAGGAATTTATTAAATGGCTCTCACATTTTACACGTGCTGATGGGAGACCCTGGAGGTGGAGCCAGTGTCTCTGCCACTTACCCGAGAGGCAGGTCAGGAACCCAAGCAGGCAGGCAAGGTGCACAGGCAAGACTGTGATGGCTCAAAGCCAGCTTAAAGCTACCACACAGTGGTGTTAAAGCTACCACCATAGTGGTGACACTACTGTGATGTGCCCAGCACCACGTCAAGTCCCAGGCTACCCTCAGAAAACTGCAGGGATGATGAAGGAAAAGCACAGAATAGCATGGAAAAGCACCACCAGCTTTCTCGAGGCAGCAGCAGCAGCTATATGCATTCTTGAATAAATCCTTTCTATTTGGGTATCATCACTATATCTGTCTCTAGACTAAGCTGCTGGAAGAATTTCTGCAAATGGAAAAATACCAAACTGGGCTTTTGACTACATGCACAGCAGTTTGTGCTAAGGCTGTGCTTGGGATAACTCCTGGTAATCCTGGAACACTGCAGGTGCATCAGAATCACCATGCTGGGCTGCAAGCACGTGCTCACACATGCATTAAGTAGGAAATGGCAATTCATGTCATCACCAGAGAGGTAAACTGGGGCCTGATCATCTCTTCTGCTGGTACTGAGCATAGGGCACTCTGTGAGAGCAGCTTGCACTGAAACATCACATCTGTGGATGCTGATCACTCCCATTCTCTTGCGTGTGTCTTGCTCAGATTCAGGAACACAGAGTCTGAGAGGCTCTTTATTCTGCTTTATTCTGCATTATGCCAAGGTTTTGTATGCAGTCAGCTCTACTCCAGACCACTCATTACTTTTTCCTTTAGAATTATAGAAGAGTTTTGGTTGGAAGGGGCCTTTAAAGGTCATCTAGTTCAACCCCTCTGCAAGGATCAGGAAGATCTTCAACTAGATGATGTTTCTCAGAGCCCCATCCAGCCTCACCTCGCTCATTTCCAGGGATGGAGCATCTAATACCTCTCTCTGGACAACCCGTTCCATTGTTTCACCATCCTCTTTGTAAAACTTTTCTTCCTTATATCTAGTCTAAATCTACCCTCCTTTGGTTTAAAACCATTATCCCTTGTCATATCACAGCAGGCCCTGCTAAAAAGTTTGTCCTCATCTTTTTGAAAGCTGCTTCTAAGTGCTAAAAGGCCACAAATATCTCCTTTTTATTTTAGAATGTTACTTTACATCATGCCAGCTGGAGGTTTAAATATTTCTCCAGAAACTGGATCAAGAAACCAGTGCACCTTGTGATGAATAAATTAAGGCTCCAGAGCTGCTACTTTGCCACACGCATTGTCACCAACTGAACGGTTGTGCAGATACACCACCAGAGCTGAGCGAACAGTCTAAACACATGCCTATAAATAATTATCTGAATCCCAAACCAAATTCTGAGTTCATGACACTCTCACATTTACATGTAAATGAAGACAGGCTATTAACTTGCACACTCAATCTAGAGGGATGTTTCAGCCAGCAATAAATTTCCAGCTGTATATTTGATGATGGCAATGAGAGTCTGCTATTTTCCTTCCACTGTGTTCTCTAATCCTGAGGCAAACCCAGCAATGCACGAGTTACTCAACCAACACAGCCCAGATAACTAGTGCTTTGTTACAAAACACTGCACTTGGGAAACATTCTACAAACCAATCTGAAAATAATTTTGAATAATGAACATACCTGAGGATGTCACAATCTGCCTGCACACATTTCTCAGAGGAAGAAGTGAAAGCAACCATTTATACATGATGGATTAAACAAGGAAAATGCCAGGATTTACCTTGCTTAGTGATGTGTATGTCTGTAAACCTTAGGTATGTCTCCACAGCTGACTTTGTGCCCTGACAGGCTTGTGATGGTGGATTAAATGTGGGCAGTTTTTCCTGTCCTGAAGGCAGATGTGTGTAATCTGCTTTCTGAATCAGCTCTTCTTGTACTGATAAAGTTTCCAGTACCATGCATGAGAATAAACCAAAATGAGAACTTCTGTACCTTCATTGCTGAAAACTGCAACAGATGAGAAGCCTGAGAAGCAACCATAGTCATGAGAGAGAGGGATAGGTGAGGGCAAAGCACTTTGAGTCAATCCTCCTGCCTTGAGTGCAGTTGGAGTCCTTTTCTTTCTCAGCTCTTACTCCTACTCTTCCATTCACTCATCCATGAGGTATTTTCACTAGGTGGCACAAATGGACTTATAAGCTTGAGGCCAAGAATTACTTTTCTTCTGACTAGTGACTCACTCACCTTGCAGTAACATTGTGGGTTGTCACACAGGTGCTGGTAACCCTCTGCCTGCTTTCCCACAACTCTTTTTGTATCCAGAAGGATATGCAAGTTCATTAGGAAAGTGATATGGAGGAAAAACTCTGTGGCTGTAGAAAGAAGAGCAGACTGGTTCAAGTACTACCAAGAGCTACCTTCTCACACAGTGAGTGGGATGTGGAAATGATCCCATTGACAGTGGTCAAACCCAGCAGCTCCTGGATGACCTCTTGACCCTGCAGTGAAGATCCACACACACACAGGCATTATCTGCTTGAAGACCCTGCCTCTGCAGGAGGGCCTGTGGTAGATGCCTTTGGTGGTTGCCCTTTCTCAGCATGGGAACACTCCTAGGTCCAAATGCCTAGCAAACATGCCTGGGTGAGAAGTATCATCCTCTGCAACTCTGGTCTTCTGAGGCCAGTGGCTGATATGTAAACAGCTCCAGCTGTTGACTCAGGTGCCAGGGGTTACTGAATGGTCTGGTAACACCTTCATCTCCTCACTAACCCAAGGACACTGCAGATGAGGAGTTATTTAGGGGCCTCGGTTAAGTGCCTAAACTTAGGTGACATTGATCTCCCACTGCTTTGTCCTTTCTAATCCCCAGCTTCCATTTGTCATAGTTTCATATAGGTATAGTGGTCTTCTAAAGAAAGCAGTGAGATAAAAATACAGAGGAAAAAAAAAAATCAAGCTGAAAAACCTTTTGTAACTAACACTCCCACAGAGAGGTAAGAACAAAAGAAGAAAGACCAAGACAAAATATCTGCAAGTGGTACCGGTGAGATGCAGGAGGGAGTCACATGCCTACATTCCTATCTCCAAGCAACCACAAAGAAACCCATATCACTGGTATAAGGGATTTGGGCTTTTTGGGCTTTTTTCTTTTTGCTGTTGTTTTGCTTTGGATCCAAAGCTTGCAAAGCAGCAATATATTTGCAGGAAACCTGAAAGGTGTGGCATAGACCTACAGAAGAAATAGCTAATTTCGGAAAATATTTATAAAAAATCTCAGTGTGAAAAGTTAAGGAAATTAGTTATTGAGCAAGAGAAAAGAGATTAATATACAAAGGGTGGAAATCCTCCAGGAACAGGCAGATAATACTTCAGGCTAATCATCTACAAAACTGTCTACTAATATAACCCATATTTCTCACCCATGAAACAATGTTGGCAAGTGACATTCCACCCTGTACCGCTCAGAAAAATCCCATATTGCAATCGCTGTAAGAAGAGCTGCCTTGTACCAAGATTGTATTTGACCTCCTCTACTACTTTCTGTTTGTCATCAATAGATAGTGTCTGACAAGAGAATAAATCATCTGTATATACTCAGTAGTAGATGTAGAGGTTTTCTTTTCATAGTGTGTTGTGTCAGTGCATAATTTCTCCAGCATAACATGCTTTATTTATTACTCCTGAAACCTAAGTGCAGAGTGTAGATCAATAGGTTTCTTTTGCGTATCTGTACAACACAAGAAGATTAAATATATTTATTTAGGACATATCTCTTGTATACACTACTCTTCAACCTTTCCAATGGCAGAGACTCCTTAGACAGTATTTACTGTACAGTATTTTCCAGACTCCACAGGCCCTCAGATCTCTTTTTTACCCCAAAGTGCAACTTTGACTCATTGATTGCAGCTTTGTCATTTCTACCACAGACATGGGGCAGTTTACATCTCCATCTTTGCAACTGTTATTATGTATGTCACCAGCTGAACTTAATTTCCTTCCATTTTTCTCCCTCACAGGTCAAATTTTCTATCCTAACTATTCTCATTGCTTGCCTGGAGCTAGACTCCTTTCTTGAAGAGTAGGACCTGTTGTAAGACACAACTGAGCTGCCCAACAGCAGCTTTCAAAGCAAAAGGAGACAGATTACTCCTTGCTTTTTGCAGCTTCTGTGCCCATTTCACATTCTCTGTATGGTGTTTGCCCATTTCTCGACATTCTGGATATTTTCTTTCTGATACACATCTGTTGTCCATGACCAGCTATTAAATTGTATCTTAAAACTGCAGAATATAAAAGAAAGGCTGACTACTGTGAAGAGTAACCCTTCCAGCTTCCTTGGAGATCTTAGCAGAGTAAGCACAAAGACTTGCAGTAAATTGTGATGCTGAATGTCAGACGTATGGTAGGAGAGAAAAGCAACCAAGCACCAATGTTCAGCTTTGTTCTGCCGTGGATTATGGTACTTTGAGCTACTAAGTCTAATTTTAATGAAAATGTTGAAATAAGGTGAGGTAGGTTCACATATTAATCCATGTTTCTTATTTCAATGTGTATTTAAGGGTATATAAAGGCAGATAAAATCAATGGCAGTAGAGGTGGCTTTCCCAGAACTCTTTGAATATGACTCCACCAAATGAGTGGCTCTGATTTCTGTAAAATCTGAGAAATGCTCACTGTTTCTGTCTTACATTTTTCCTTTTATTGACATTTTTTTTGCCTTCTCCTCTTTTCCAATGCAGCTCCCTAGTTACTCTGGGCTTCACCATGCTGTCATCCTCTGACCTTGTTACTGTGAAGATCTCTTTCCAGTAAACATTTTAACTGCTTTTGTGATTTCTCTCCTGCCCCTACAGTGCTGCTCCAGTCAAGCTTTTCCATCTCCTCCAAGATAGCCGTGCTGCTGACTTTGTATTGTTCAGGAACTCCCACAACTTGTTCTCACACAGCTGCAAGTCCCTTTGTCCAGCTTCCAGTGCATTGATGCCATGATACCATCTGCCACACTACCTGCCAGGTCTGACATCTGGATTTTCTTTCTCTTCTGGGATGGAAAACAGATTCTGGTGAAATTATTGTGTCCATGCACTTCCTCTTGTCACATCTTCATTCTCCTTCAAAACAACAACACTGGGTAGCAACAACTTAAATATGATGCAAATTTGGTGGCAAGTTCTTTTTCTATTATATGTAACACTAAGATCTTGAAGCAGAAAATAGGAGAGGCCTGCTTACCTCTAGTTGTGGTCTTAGAAGTTGTGACTTCTTAGAAGCCTGAATAATAAAGGAACTGATTCTTTGCCTACATGTTTCTGGTTCAATGTCTCTGTGAAAATAATTCCAAATAGTAGTGCTACAAGTTATACCCCTGCAAACAAATGAAATGCTGCAAAGTGTCAGTAACCTCACATGCGAGGACCTTAAACTAAGAGCAGAGCTGGCCAGCACGCACTATAAATAATGTCTCTGGAAAATAAGAAGGTGGCTCAAGGACAAACAGCTCAGAAAACTGATTTTCAAGCACTCCTGGGAAGTACAAAGCTGAAAAAGTGAGAAGCTAACAGCTAAGATAATAAGAAGTATTCAATACATTGGTTATACCACAACAAGGAATAAAATAGACACAGGTGCATTTACAGTGCATGCAGATAATACCACCCCAGAGGCTGTTTGTACATACACATAAGAGGGTGCAGAGGCAGCTTGCCACAGATTAAGTCTCCACTCAAGAGCTGTACCTTTCCTGACATGGATTAAGCGATTCACAAACAGTCTGATTAATTTGAATTTTATAAAGCAGGGACTGTTAAAAAGTTGTTCATGACAAAACATCATTATCACCGTTATGGTGATAGTGACAGTATAAAGAGATTGTGCAGCTAGAAGTACAAGATGACCCTACTGAAGAACAAAGAAGTGGTGAAAAAGATTTATAAGGGTATGATTACAGGACATACAAGTTCTGAAATGTGGACCATAAATTGAGTACTTTCCTCACATAGGTTTCAAGCAGGACATATTCAATAAACCCCAATCACCACCTAGCCAATAAAACTAAAAACATACTGTCTTGAGACCTTTGTCAGACAACAGATTCAAACTCATGCACCTTGCATAACTGTTGCTTTGCTTTGCACATCTGAGGCCCAAAATGACAGACAGCATGGTGACTTGGCTGAGAGCATGTGTAACTATAGCTCTCAGTGTAGCTGCTTTTGCACTAGAAGTCTTAATCAAACTATCTGCATGATCAACAAGTACTTCCACTGTATTCCAATAACTCACTGGTGTGTGTTCTTAAGGTGTTTTGGGAAAAGTAACACAAAATTATTCTTAAACGAATCATGTCTTATTTTCCTGTTGTTGGAAGCAAAGCAAGAACTCTAGCCTTAAAATTTAGGACATGACTAATGGAGTTACTGCAAACTTTTTGGCATTAGTGATTTTCTTATGATTAATGACTTTACAGTTTCCTCACCTCTAGTATCATAAATTAATATTACAAAGAGAAAGCATTAAAAAAAAAATCCCTATAGGAGAATTAACAAGTGAAATAAAGTAGCATACTATTAACATACTCAAAATAGTTTTGCACAGGCCATCTCAAATCTGGCCAGGATTATAAACTAAAATGTAGTACTACACATATGTGGAGCTACTGTGACTGTCCCCATGCATTCACGTAGCACTTCAAACAAGTGAGTCCTCCTTAAACCAGAGCGGCGATAGCATATTGGGGCAGCAGCACTCTGCAAGTTATCCCACTCAACATTAATGTGGATAGAGGAGAATTCACCTGAGCTTATTTCTCTTGTTTTGTTGCCATCAACAAAGTATCAGTCCATATGAGACACATATGATAACAGTTACTTTTATTTAGCTCATGTCTTCTGTCTAGCCTGAGCAGTGGCTTGATTCTTTCTTCATGTACCCACAGAGACACTAGTTTCCTCCAATTCCTGTCTTTTTGAACTGCTCTTGGAAAAAAATAAAAGAAAATAACAATAACTTTTTGGCTGTGTTAGGCCCTCTACATTCTCTCTTTAATCAGCTTGCTCCTGAATTTTCATCATTTTTGCCAGTCAGAGTCTAGATGCTTTGAGCAGTATCATTGGCATGCAGCCATCTTTCAACCGCTTCACAAACATTTCCATTTCCATTCTTTTTCTTCTTTTTTTTTTCCTTTCCTCCATTTTCTGTGATGCTTCTTATTCCACAGTTTCAGTTTATGGCCAAGACTTTAAATAATGAAAAGGCAAACAAGGCATGATTTTTACAGCAATTAAACACAAAAATAACTGATTTGCTCATTTTCCCTTTGCAAATGCATTTCAGAGATTGCTTTAATTTCTCCGCAGGCAAAGAAGGCACTTGCAGTTCTAGGTATTTCTAATTTTACCTTAAGGTAGGGGGTTTTTGTTTTTTGTTTCTTTTTGTTCAGAGGAAATGTATTTGATATTTTACACCTGTGAAGAATCTTCACTCCAATAAAATGACAGTGCTTTTCACAAAATCAAGCAACATGTTTGAGGTGAAAGCTTCAAAGAACAGAAAGCACCTTTGGAGCCACAGGTATAATAGAGATGCAAATGTTTGCAAGCAGAAAGTGTTTCTTATTACCTCCAGTCAGCATGCACACATGTGAAAAAAATTACTTTATCAGGCACTGTGCAACAGAAAAAGGTATTAATAAGTGGTCTTTCTTCACAGTCTTACTGGTCTTAATTTTTAATACAATTAACGAATTTTTATCAGAGTGGTCCCATGCTGACCTCTGTGAGACAGCTGGGATTTGCATTCCCGTTCACAAATACACTGGTAAAAGCAAAGGGATTTGCATCTTTTGTGTTACCTTATTTGGAATTTCATTTGTGCTCTATAGGTTAATGGTTATTTTTTCCAGAGACACACATTTGTCAATCAGGAACTTCTTCATCACCCAAAGAATGTTTATTCATTTCTTTTAAAAAGTATGAATAATTTATATATATATTAGGTGAAATACACTTTTTTTTTTGCTTTTCTAAGAAGCTGTAATACTGCAGAAAGCATATTAACAATGTGGTTTGGGAATTTGAGTATTTCTTATAGGCTACCTAACAAAGCTGCCAGCTCCAGCTAACAGTCATAAGGGCACCTTTTTTTCTGATTGACTGACACAATTGGACACTCCAACTCTTCATTGCATCTTGAACTAATTTTTTATTGTGTTATAGTTTTCCTTTTTGTCCTTCTTTTGGTTAAATCACTAACATCTGCTTCTTCCTTTGCCCATAGCAGGCTGTTTGCTGTGTAGTTTTGGTCTGTTGACAATTTTGGATAACAGCACAGAGTAGCAAACCCATGAAAACTGTGTATGACCTCGTCAGTGAAAAGAAGTTTTTAGACTGTAAAACTTTATGAATTTTTAGTCCTGGCCTGATTGGGGGATGGGGTAGGGGACCAGGGGAGCACTATACAAGCTGTCAAGGGCTAACCTTTGAGTAAAGAGGGAAGAGACAATTTATTACATACACTGGAGGTCCTGCCCAAAGTCAGAGGAGCTGGTAGGCCTGGGAATGAAAATTTCATAGAATCACTCTACAGTTAATAACCAGTAATAACACAAAAAAGGTGGGGCTGGGTTTTGCCAGCGTAGGGAAAGAAACACAGAGAGGTTGTGTAAGAGTGCTTTGAGGCTATCCTGAGCTACAGTTGAGATAAGAAAGTATATATAGCCTATTTCAAGACCTATTTTCTCAAGAAATAATACTTGGAGACAGTTGGGTGGTTTTAATCACTCTTGTAATTGCACCTGGAGGGAACAGAATTACAGGCACTGAAAATAACTCAGCCCTGCCAAGGTAATCACTGTGAGTGCTGCTCTGTGGATTAGTTAATCAGGTGACTCTGTGTGGAGGTATGTGATGGGGGGGGGGGTAAGTTCTTAAGAGAGATGGTCTCAGAGGCTAGTCTGTAATACCTGCAGGGTAGACTGGACCACAATGCCATCCTGCTCATCCCTATCACGGCAGCATGGACACTTGCAATCTGATGGTCGGAACACCCAGAGACTACTCCTAAATTGTCTTTATTTGCCAAGACTGAAGCATAGTGAAAAGTCCATCATGATTCTTGCCCTGTCGCATCATGTCAGGAGGACTTATGCAGCTTGGGCACCCTAAAAATCTCATCCACCACTGCAGGAGGTGACATGAGTATCCATCCAAGTGATAGCATCACAGGGCAGGGTAGAAAATGTCAAGATTTCTACTAGCTGCTCTGCCTCTAGATAGACACTAGGTGTGAACTGTGTGTGGCTTGACTATGTGATATTTGTCACAGTTTTCTCATTGAGGACTGTCAAAGGTCACCTCTAGCTTGTGTCCAGCCATATGCTTGCATCACCATGATGTTGTACCAACACAAGATAGCTTCTTACTATTACTCAGGATGGAGAGGAGACATCCCCTAAGTGTGCTGACATGGACAATATAAGGCCTTTCTAGGAAAGCCTCTGAGTGTTTCCCCTGTGTATTATCAGCCATTTGAAACTCCAGTGAGGCCAACCTGGGCATGTGCCAGAAGCAAGGTCATCTGTGGCATCTCCTCACTGCAGGGAGCTAAATCTGTGCTACCAATTATGGAAACAAATCCCTCCTTCTCCTCCTTCCCTGGTGTCATGAAGATCATGTTGGAAAAAGGTTGATGTCCAGATGGGATAGAGATCTGTCAGTACTGGTGCTTAGTAAGGATTGGCATGTTTTTTAAAAAGTTAGAGGCGTAAGAATTATGACTGACCTGATAATTGTGACAAATACATTCTGACTAAAGTCAATAGGCTGTGCAGTTACAGTAATTTGTCTGTCTTGGTACCTGCAAGCAGCAGGTTGCCACTAGAGCAGAACTCCAACTGACTTGCTTCTGTTTGTAGAATACAGTTCCATCAGAGACAAACACGTTCTGAAACTGTCAGCTTTGAAGGAAAAATTTCCAGGACTATCCCTCAGAGCAAACCATTCCAATTCAGAATTTTAAAATGACCTTTAGTTAAGGTCATTTACCTAGACTTTAGTAAAACTTTTGATGTCATTTCCTACAGCATTCCCTGGAGAAACTGGATGCTCATGGCTTGGATGGGCCTATGCTTTGCTGGGTAAAAGACTGGCTGGATGGCTGAGGCCAGAGGGTGGTGGTTAATGGAGTTAAATCCAGTTGTAAGGCAGTCACAAGTGGCGTTCCCCAGGGCTCACTATTGTTCTCTTTAATAATGTCATCAATTACCTGGATGAGGTGATTGAGAGCACCCTCAATAAGTTTGAAGGCAACACCAAGGTGGGCAGGTGTGTTGATCTCCATGAAGGTAGGGAGCATCTACAGAGGGATCTGCACTGCCTGGATTGATGAGCCAAAATCAATGGTATCAAGTTCAACAAGGTGAAGTGCCAGGTCACTTGGGTCACAACAACCACATGCAACATTACAGGACTGGGGAATTGTGGCTGGAAAGCTGCCCAGCAGTAAAGGACCTGGGGTAATGATCGACAGCCAGCTGAACATGAGCCAGCAGTGTGCCCAGGTGGCCAAGAAGGCCAACAGTATCCTGGCCTGTATCAGAAATAGTGTGGCTGACAGGACTAGGGAAGTGATCATCCCTCTGTGCTTGGCACTGGTGAGGCCATACCTTGAATTATGTGTTCAGTTTTAGGCTTCTCATTAAAAAAGGACATTGAGATGCTGGAGCATGTCCAAAGAAAAGCAACAAAGCTGATGAAGGGTCTAGAGCACAAGTCTTGTCAGGAGACACTGAGGGAACGGGGATTGTTTAGTCTGAAGAAAAAGAGATTGAGAGAAGACCTTATCACTATCTACAGTTACTTGCAAGGAGGTTGTAGCGATGTGGGAATTGGTCTCTTTCCCCAGGTAGCAAGTGATAGGACAAAAGAAAACAGCCTCAAGTTGTGCCAGGAGAAGTTTAGGTTGGATACTGGGAAAATTTCTTCCCTGAAAGGGTTGTCAAGCACTGGAACAGGCTGCCCAGGGAAGTGATGGAGTCACTGTCCCTGGAGGTATTGAAAAAAATATGTAGATGTGGCACTTGGGGACATGGTTTAGTTGTCGACTTGGCAATGCTGCTTTAAGATTAGGACTCAATGGTCTTAAAAGGTCTTTTCCAATCTAAACAATTCTATGATTCTATAATTTCAAAAATATACTGATGTTAGCATATTGTTCTTGCAGAGTATTAGATTTATTTAGCAAAATATGAGTTTTAAGAAGCTGAAATTGAAGCAGAACACTGTTCCACTGAAACAATTCATGTTTTTGCATAACTTTCCTTCAGGGACGATTTCAAACTTTTTGAAGGGAGGAAGTATTTCCAATTCAGAAATAAGGTAAAATTTCATTATTTCAATTTTCTCCATGTGTCAGGCTGTCTAGTCTTGCAAGTACATGTATCTTGGATGGTGAAACATAAAAGTAAACTTATTCTGAAATGAGAGAGGATCCACAAGACAGCCCCTTTCTGATGTAGCTGCTTGTTCCAAGAAAGATAGCTGGCATGACTCTGCTTTGCTAGCTACCTAGGGGTTAATCTTCTCACTAATTCCCTGATGAATGACATCTGACAAAGCAGATCTGCATGTAACCTGTCATGGCTGTTAGTGCAAACATAACCTTAAGGAAGAAGAATGTCAGGAATGAGAGCATCTTGGTCCATAAAGTGCAGCATCCTGAGCAGTGCATGTATCTTGCATTGCAGGCTAAAACTTAACCCATGTTCCCGTAAAAATCACAAAAATAAAGGCCAATTCTTTTGTGCCAAGCACTGAATAGCAAAGCACAACATCCAAGCCAGTATTTCTAAGCTCAAGACAGCAATGTTGTATTAAACAAGGAAAAATGTACCTGCCTGAGCTATCAAATGACACTGCAGATATTGAAGCATAAGCCCAGTGAAGCTTTTCACTGGGAAGTTTTTCACTTACAGCCACTCTAAAGAAAATAATTCAGAAAGGTGTTCTTAGAAAAGAAGCAGACTGTGGGTCCTTATTTTGTCTCTGTCTAGGTGCTATACACACTGTGACATTGTCTATGTAGTGATTACCAAGCACAAACTAGAGTTCTATAACTTTTCCTTCAAAAACCAGTTTGGACTAAGAGCAACTCCTTCAATAATGTTTCATTTATTTTACATCCAGGATATTGTTTGAGCAGAAGGCTGCAATTAATGACTGCATTAATAGGCTTAGCACAAACAGGGTACGTGTACTTTCCTCACCATTTGCAGAGCATCTGGTAGCAAAATTAACTGACCTTCTGTGATTCCTATGCATTGTCAGCAAGTGCAGTACCAGTCTGTCACTTCCTTTATGCCTTCTGAAAGACAGAGAGACCTACTTATTTGTAGTCATTAGCGTTTATTTAGAAGGCATGACATTCACAGTATTCAATACTTGATTATTGTATTTCTGCAAACTTCAGATTAAGTTTAATGTATAAAAGATTATCAAAGTTTACACAGAATTTAATAAATGTCAAGAGCTTTTTTTTATCTTTGCATCTGCTTCTTTCAAGCAGAAATATGGCATGAGAAGGCACTATTATTCCATGAGAATCTGAGATTGTTTCTCATCAACAACAGAATAAAGAAGACATTAGTTCTGTAGCCATTCTTAAAGCCACATCCTTGGCTAAAATTTTAACCAAAACAACAAACATTTCATAGAACAAACACTTTCTCTAAAGTCACTGAAGAGTGAAGTCCTGGCTCCATTGAAATCTCCTGTGGGAAATATATAGTTTTCATATAATTCTTATTTACTAATATATATGAATATTAATCAAGTAAGCAAATGATTCCAAGTCACTCTAGCCACATAAAATCACGCAGTAACTAAAGAACTAATTTTCACTAAAGCTGATAAAAAGCATTACTGTGAAAAAGAACAGTAAACTATACCTGTCTTCCAGCAACTGGATTGAAGTGCAGCACTGATGCTTTACAGGGCAGATAGAATCCACAGGCTTGTTCCTGGGAACAGCAGGCAAAGTCCAAGTCTCAATCCCCAGCCCAAGATAAAGAAGAAGCTGATGTATTACTGGGAAATGCTTATTTGAGCACAGACAGCAGATAGAAAACATTTCCAAGGGAAGATTAAACTTTCAAAGCTTAAATGTTTGCCATGTGTGATCATTTCACTTTTTAGTTGTCAGAATCTGTTTCTCTGTTATTTCTTGAAGAAACGCAACTCTCTGGACTGTTAACTTCTGTAGTCAGTTGGCCTTGAGATGTCAACTTTTAATGTGTTCCAAACATTGTTTATATTCTTTCATAGAAGAACAGATACATATACCCATCACTTTCACTGCAATACAGGCCCTCAGTTTGTCTCTCATTCTCCTTTCGGTGGCCCTAGCATAGATCAGGATTTTTGTAGGGTTAGCTTTCTGTCTGTTGTGGCATTGTTTTTTCTCTTCTTTTTTTTCTTTTCCTTTTTCTTTTTCTTTTTCTTTTTTCCTTTTTCCTTTTTCTCCTTTCTTTTTCTTTTTCTTTTTCTTTTTCTTTTTCTTTTTCTTTTTCTTTTTCTTTTTCTTTTTCTTTTCCTTTTTCTTTTTCTTTTTCTTTTTCTTTTTCTTTTTCTTTTTTCTTTTTTCCTTCCTGAACAAAACTCTAGCAACACCCTTCTGGAATCACAGGCAGGACAAAGGACTATTCTGTGAAACTGTTCAGATCTGCCTCCCTCACCTGGGCAAGCAAGCCCGTCTAACTTCAGCTTCTGCTGGGACTTTCAAGAATATTTTGCTAAAATCCAGGACAATCTTGCTTATAAGTAAGATGAATATATTTGTACAGTAGTTGGCAAGTAAGTGGCTTTGAGAATGTTTATAGACAGATAAACCAAATCATTCTCCTCAATTCATTACTCAGGGTACTGTGTTCAGTTTTAGTCCCCCATATACAGGAGAGGTGTTCACAAGCTGGAGCAAGTTCAGCAGATGGAGCATATGATGTGAGGGGAGAGGCTGAAGGATGTGGGTTTGATTGACCTGGAGAGAAGAAGGTTAGGGAGAAGATTAAGGTGGGATCTTACTTCTGTTTTCAACTAAAAGGAGGTTATAGAGAAGACAGAGCCAAGGTCTCCTCAGAGACACATAGCAGAGGAAGGGAAGTCACAGTTACATATTGAAGGATGGTCTATTTTGACTATCTGTATGGAAATCTGTCTGTATGGAAAACAGTGAAAACAAATAAGCACTGACTGGGTCATGTTGCTTCAAAAGATGGTGGTGTCCCCGCCCTTGGAGATTTTCAACATGCAGGTGAGGAAGACCCTAAACAACTGCCGTATCTTGATGTTGGCCCTGCCCTGAGAAGCGGTTCAGACTAGGTCATCTCTGAAGTCCCTTCTAATGTTGTCCTGTGACTCTAAGCTCCACCTGCTCAGCGGGTCTCCAGTCTCCTGACTGCCTAACCAGTCTGAACATAGGAAGATCTTGATCATTTTTTGGAGCTGTTCCATCATTCCCCTTGCCTGTGCACACCAGCCTTTCTCACAGCACTAACACTACCTACTCCTGTGCACCAGACAGCATGTTTCCCAGTCAGAGACCCATGTTCAGCAGAAAAAAAATCCCCTCTGTCTTCAAATCCAGGGTATGGGATGAAGCTGTGACTGTGGGCCTGGGGCCACACTAAGCTGCCGTGACAGGTTTGGTAGCAGGCTGCTCTGGCTGTGCCTGCATGTACAGGGGACCAGGGCTGCACAGCAGCAGATAAAATGTTCCTGTGCTTGCAGGGATCTTGTAGGAAGCTAATTTAAAACATTACAATGGAGGTGCTTCAGCTCGGAGGCTGTCCTCCCTGCCTCCCCTAGCCGTGTGGTGAAGGACAACAGGCACCTCTGTGACAGCTCAGAGGAAATACAGGATGAGGCTGTTCCTACCTTGGGCATCTTGCCTATGTGTTTGAGGTTTCAGGAGCTGATTCAAGGCCTGCCATGTTCCATCTGGTAGCTGGAGAATGGCATTGTAATTGTACCTCTTCCCTTCAAGATAGCTTCCTCAGCAAGGACAAACCTCAAATGCTTGTGTACACGATGGCTTGTTGCTGTGCCAGAAAGTGGTTTCCTCACCACGTCTTGAAGATATTTTGGAGGCCAGAGAGCAGCAGAAGACAGCTTGTCTGAAACTGCAGCTGCTTTCAAAATCCACAGCACAGGCTAAGCATGTCAAAAAGTGTGAAGGTTATCTTAAGAGGTGAAGGAACAGATGTTATCTGGAGTAATGAAGTTTTTTAGCGAATTTTTATTAACTACTGTTTGCTTCAGACCTCAAACACTAGAACGGAAGAAAGAAATACAGGGTAAAAGCAGAAAAATCATAGGTTTATACACAAATCAAAGCAGAAAACACATGAAAGACTGGGGCAGGGGGCGGGGGGGGACACAAAATACTTGTTACCCATACAGGCTCGTTCAAGCAAGATCTTCCACTGCATTAATCCCTGTAGGCTTTTATCAGCCAGCATTTGAACTCCCCCAGTGATAGTGATAAGCCACCTCACTTGGCAGCATGTTACGTTATGCTGCCTTGCCATTCTCACAGATCAGCCACAAAAAGCAGGGGTGAAATCAAAAATCCGGGGCTCTTGGTGCAGTGTGTGCTTAGGGCAGCTGTTTGGAAAGGGTCAGTGCTGTCATGGAGATGAGACAGTCTTGTGCATTGCAGGCTCCTTCTATGAGTTTGCAATCGTTCACCTTTTTGAGGAGAAGTCGGGTCCTCAGAGAGTAGTATGTTGTTGCATTGCCAGTTATTGTTATTATTAGTTAGTATCTTAATTGTTAGAGTGATGCTTTAAGCTGATGAAAGTGGGATTTCCAAATAAAACCTGAGAAGAGAGACTATATTGAAAAGTATGTTGCATAAAAATGAATCCCACTTCAAAGGCCTTACTCCAGATTAATACAGCTATAGCTGAGAGCAGAATTTAGTCCCATGTTATTATCTCTGAAGGAAGATTAAGGCTCAAGATGCAATTAGTTTCAGTTTAGAGAAAAGGGCAGGATGGAACAAGTATGCTTCCAGTAGAGTATTTTCCATAGGAGACCAAAGAAAGAAAGCCTTTTTCTGTTGCTTTCTGAATTATACATGTCTCAGAGTTTCATCTTAACTCTTAACAAACCAGTCAGGAGACAACGCCTTTGCAATTTAAATTATTTTGTGTGTGTGTGTGTACTGAAATAATTATTTCTGTAAGATTCCTGTTTAATCACAATAATATTTGTATAAAAATGTTTTTAGGAATAAAGTCTGTTCCCTTCTTGTTTTAGAATATGCTTTACTTATATAAGCACACTGATACTGGGTATAAATGCTTTTCCCCAGATACAGCTAATGCAATTCAAATCTTGATGTGAAATAGAGCCTAGCGATTTTCCCTGTCCTGTGTATCCCCTCAGTCAGTGTGGAGGAGGAGGAAGTATATGAGTCACTAGAAATGTTTTTTTTACTCTGCAAAAAAAAAAAAGTTAGATTTAGGAGGCCTGAAAAGTGTATTTAGTTTCAATACAGTGTTGTATTCTGGCCCAGTCCTGTATTCAAAGACATTCTTTAACAGTTTTATAATGCCTTATGTCCAGAATGTATCAGGTCTACTCTTCGTTCTTTTGCTGCTACAACTGATCATTTCACAGTCATCAGTTCCTCTGTCTCCTTTGTGTCAAACCAAAATTAGAGAAAATCTTGAAAAGTAAGAAAGATATTAATTATTTTGCTGTACACTGCTTTGGGCAGGGACAGGTTGACACTACAGGGTTGCTAAATTTTTCAGCACTGAGTAATGACATATTTAATCAGGATCTCTACAAATTACTGTAGTCTACATGTTATGCAATAGACGTTTGGTTTGCAAGTCATTCTGGAGGCTATTTGCTTTTGCTTTTTTGAGGACTGAACTTAATGGAATAGGCTAAACAGAAAGCAGGAATGCTAAAAAAAAAAAATAAAAGGACATTTTGAGAACGTTTCAGTTTAGTCGTAGTAAATGTAATAAAATAAACTTTACGGCATGCAGCAAATCATGCTGAAGTCTAACTTCTTACAGACATTGTGTTTTGAGAACGGACTTTGGGCTAACACAGTAACTGGCTGAGAGTAGCAAAGCAATAAGGAGAAGTCTTTATCAGAAGAGTGCTCACAGTTTGAAATTCAAGCCCTAGCCACTCTAGTGACCAGAGCTTCCCTTAGAGACGTCAAAGTCTTCAAGGTGCCTAACTGATAAAAAATAAAGTGTCTTCCCATGGGCCTGTGGAAAGCATGCAGACTGTTTTGTGTAGAAAACATCCAATTTCTCGTAATCACCTCATTTAATATGGTAAGGGTGAGAGGAGTGAGTTCAACACTACCTGTTTCACCATAGCCTCACTGAGGCTGAAGTTACAAGTGTGTCTCCAGGCTGTTTGGGCTCAGAGCCCACCTCTTGTCTGTTGTAGCGGGTTAAGGTGCCGTGCAACTCTTTCATTGGGGAATTATGAAGAACATTGCCTGTCTTTCTGGGTATGTGGGTGAAGAAAAGAAACACTCTAGAAAGTGATCAGCACTCAGATGATTTAGTTTGTATCTCTGTTTCAAAGTGTGCAGTCATCATGAGCTGAAAGTGTCAGGCAGTTTCCAGGCCATCCCCGGAGATTGGCAGGCCAGCCTGGTTTGAGATCAGTGCCAAGTTCAAGTTCCTTCATTTTTGGCATGTGTGATGGAGGCTCTAGTATGTGAGTACGAACCTGAGATACATCCAGCAAAGACACATGATTTTGAGAATACCATATTAACTACAACCTTTCCCTGTATCAACATAATTTATTTTATTCCTCGGACCATAATTCTTCCTTGCATTAAAACCAGTGTAAAAAATACTTCTGACTGTTTATGAAAATTAGAATTACTTTTCCATATCCTAAATGATCACCCACACCCTTCACTATATGGGATTCAAATGATGTGAAAGCATTAGTTGTCAATTATCTTTTTCCAGCTCTTCTCAAACACATTGGTACTTTCTATTTAGCTGTGTTGAAAAAAACTCCAATCTTTTGCATAATGAAGTAGGAAATCAGATAAAACAACAACAAAGTAGTCATTCAAACCTCTTGAGAACTTTGCAAACCATCATTTATCATCATCATGGATGTAATTTGATTGAGAGTCTAAGGAGTAGGAGTATTTATAACATCAGAGTAGTCTGAAGCCAGAACAAGCAGTTGTGTTAAATATCCAAAGACAGAGGCTGGAAAACCAGGAGCAGTGGTCAGCCAAAGGCTTTCACAGAGCTGAGGAGATTTCTAGAATGACATAGATACAGTCTGATAATCATCAGCAGAATATCTTTGTACAAAATTTATAGCCTTAGGTGATTGCAGTCCTTCACAAATATTGTTTATTTATTAGTTACATCTGGTGCAGCTGTACCTAAGGACTGACTTGGGACCCCATTTGGATGCAGAAAATATGTAGGATCTGTCCTGAAGAGCCTTGAAAGTGGAATAGATGTAAGGAAAGGACATAATGTGAAAATCACAAGGTAATGCTTGAGTGTCATTTAATTCTCTTTAAGCACTTGCTTTCGAGTGGACTACACAGCGAAGGAACAAGTAAATGGAAAGAAAAAAAAATTATGTGCTGGGTAGAGAAGGGCAGGGGAGGAAAGGAAGGGATGTAACTGTGGAGTAACATGGATGCACAAGGTTGTGAGTAGCTCAAAAGGGTTAGGCAGGCGCAGTAGAGAATGGAGGAGGTTTGTGTATGCGTGGAGCACTCCTTGTCATGGTGCAGTGGGTTCAGCATCCCAGTGCAGGTGCAGCGAGTCCTCTGCATGGACACATGCACCAAGCCTCCAGGCTATATGTGCCAAGGGATGTGCGCTTTGCTGGCCTCATGCAGCTCTCCTCAGCCTCCCACACCTGGCAAGGGAGAACATCTTCAACCAGATGTGGGCTGCGAGGAGAGCTGGGCCCTGTGGAGTTGCTGGGACTTCTCCAAGTAGTGACCCCATCTCTGCACCATAAGCCTGCCAAAATTAGCCTTTGGTTTGCTCCCCTCATGCTGTGAGAGAAGGGTAGTGCCAGTGAAGCTTGAATTCCCACTGATAGATTTGCTGGTGCAGGAAGGTGCTGGGGGTTGAGTGCACCAGGTCTTGCTTTGGCAGCCTTTGCAGATGCATCAGCCACCCAAACTGCTTGTACTCAATATGAAGTTAACTTTCCCCTGGGCAAAGCAGAAGATGATGTGTGGCAAAATCCTATTAAAAGTGACCGGTTACTGGGGCTATCGCAGGTTTTTCTCAGGTCTTGTAACTAAGTGGTGGTTGCTATAGGCAGCTTCATGAGACACAGATGCAAGCCATCAGTGTAGCAGGATATAAACAGTTTTCTTCAGGGTGAAAGTTGAAACCTCATACAATTATTTGAAGCAGTCCCTGTGTCTTTTCTCAGGTTTAGTATGTTACCTACTACTACAGAAGCCCTGCTCAGAAGTTGTGACCGTCTTGTAACACAAGTAAGAAATATTATAAATACAAATTCATCATACAGTTGGGTGTGGATAAGGATCAAAAATAATAAATGTGTGTTGATTAAAACATAACCCTAAGGAAAATTCAAACTTGTATAGCCTATATACTTTTGTGTCAGCCTGACAATCTGAAAAATGCCCATGTCAAGTGCTATTTTTTGAAAGGTAGAATAACATAATGACAATCCAGATTTAAATTCAGACATGGCCCTAGGTTCATACCTGTAACACTCATTTATGATGAACCTGGGAGAATATTGTGTTAATGAATGCAGCTTAGACACTACTGGAATAAATGATGTGCCACAGATGGAGAGATCTTGGCAAGATCAGCTTGAGATGCATATATTTTTCTGATACATTAAGCCAAGGGACTAAGTACAGTGCAGTTTCTTATGCTGAGGCATTTTTGACATATTTTTCCCTAGGTTTGCTTGTAAAGACAGAATAAATTGTCCTTGACATTCATAAAAATATTTCTTCTGTCAGTCTGTGCTCTTTCCTCTCTATGTGATACCCCATGGAAACCGTGCATGGGGGAAGCTGTCCTTAGTATTCTGCAGGGTTGAGTGCCTGAGAGCTCTGAAATGGGAAGCTCTCCCCTCACCAAATTACTGCAGGAAAAAATAGACGTTGCTTGCTTTCAGCCTACAAATATTTGCCTTTGTGAAGTGTAATGCAGTCTGGGAAAACAATGCTAATGGCATTTTCATATGAATCTGTTTTTCTTATATTTTGAGTAGTGAAGAAAGATGAAGAGTTGAACCATACAGATTATTCTAGGTAATAACATACTCCCTGGACCATATTTGTCTGCATATGTATAACACCCCTGCAGTACTGTGTTTAACTCTAGGGTCCCCAGCTTAAGAAAGACATGGACCTGATGAAGCAGGTCCAGAGGAGTGGAGCACCTCCTCTATGAGGGCAGGCTGAGACCTTATAGCAGCCTCTCAGTACCTACAGGGGGCCCACAGGAAAGACAGGGAGGGACTCTTTATCAGGAGTGTAGTGGTAGGATGAGGGGTAATGGTTTTAAACTTAAAGAGGGTAACTTTAGAGTAGATATAAGGAAGACATTACTTACTATGAGGGTGGTGAGACACTGGAACAGGCTGCACAGAGAAGTTGTGGGTTCCCCCTCCTTGGAAGTGTTCAAGGCCAGGCTGGATGAGGTTTTCAGCAACCTGGTCTAGTGCGAAGTGTCCCTGCCTATGGCAGGGGGGTTGGAACTAGATGAACTTTAAGGTCACTTCCAACCCAAACCATCCTGTGATTCTATGATTCTATATATGTGATGTTCATTGTACATGTATGCAATCATGAATGTGTACATTACATAGCTTGTTACCACCAGTTCTACTCCAGAATCTAATGACGCTATCTGTAGTCCAGCCTTCCTCCTTTTTCCATGCTCACTTTACTTAAAGAGCTCATTTGAGATAGAGATTGTGTCTGATGGTCTGACAACAGTGGTCCTTTGAAAATGTAAATCCATTTCAAGAATTTATTGATGTTAATCTGTCACACAGGTCTTTTCTGCAAAATTGCCTGTCAAAGTTTTCTTTGCAATCCTGCTTAACATGAATGTATGTTTATGCTGATGGTGCTCTAAGACCCCTGCCTGTCAAGCTGACAAATATAGTTGAGGTGTTTCTTAGGATTTCTCTGCCTGTCTGGATTAGTCTCTGGTCTTCTAATTCTATCACATGCTTGTTTGTTTGTTTGTTTGTTTTGCTTTGTTTGGTGACCTGTACAGCTCTTTGGACAAAGGAATGTTGGTCCTTATGCATTAAGATAATGAAAATAATAATAAATGAAAAGTGGATTCACTAATAAGGCACTGAAATAGGATGAGAGATGAACAGCAAAGGCTGAAAGAATTAAACTAAATTAAAAGAGACACACAAAACTAAGGAAAGATGCCCTGCTTTTTCTTCAAAGGTAAAGAATGTAATCTGTTTTCTATTTGAAGAATAACAGGATTTTCAGAAGGACCTTGCTGGCTAACTTAGACATACTAAGGTACCAGAACTCAATTATTTTTCTCTTCTTTCAAAGTAACCACTATGGCAACAAATAGGAGAATCCTAAGCAGCTGACTACAGTGATGGTTTCAAATTTTCAGGCTCTTTGCACCCGGAGATACTTTGAAATTCAGATGAGATTAGAGCACCTGCAAAATATAAGCTGCAGTAAATGCAGAGGACAGTCATTCTTTGCTCACAAAAACTATTGTGCTGAAATGCCACATGTATGTCTGAGTTGGTCTGCACTCTCTCGTCCAGGTGGTAATGCCAAACTGCAGCTAAAAAGGTTGAAATGCTGCCCTCCCTGACTTTGAGTCCTCCCTCTTCTTGTTACCCCAGCCAGTGCAGAGGGAGTACACAAAGGGCAGCATGCAGGTCAGTCCATTTTGATTTCAAACCCACTACAAATAAATTCATTGATAAACAGGCAAGCAGAAGCTGGCAGCTGGTGCTCTGCAGCAAGCAGGGGTGGGGCAAAGCCTGCGGGAAGTGCAGAGGTGGGAGTCGGTGGGAGTGCTTCTCACAGGGGGTACCGAGCCCCCAAAGGAAGACGACTGTCATAACATGGAGATTGGCACTGCATCTTTGCAGTACATAATCAGTTTAGATTGTCTGGAAAGTGGGACCCAAACTCTGCTTCACTTAACCCAAAACACTGCCTGTGAGCTACCTCTGCAAGCTCCGTTTCCATGGAAATGAACGTTAGCATTAGCTTCCCTCCCTAAAGGGAATCTATTAGACCGAGTTCAGTAAAACAGGTATTTTATCCCATTTCACTCAGGGAGAAGATAAGGATTAGTTTGAAATCTGCACATGGCATTATAAGAGCGTGATTTGATTATTCCTTCGGGGCTTTATGAGATTGGGAACTCCTAGGCTGTACTACGTAGGTAGAACAATACCCATTTATGCTGAGGCTGACTAAGATGCATAGCTCTGCCAAAGCCTTATAAATCTTATACCAAAACGAGGACAAAAGAAATTTGAACATATCTACCCTCAAATTAGACTTTATTAACAAAATGATCTTCTGAAAATAGAACAATTCTGATTTCAAGGAGTAAAGGAGGTATTTCAGTTGTCCTACTGATTTGTTTAAGGATTGGATCTGTTTCCTACAAATAAACTCTCTTCCTTACCACAACATTAAATTATTAAATCATCGAAGTCAAGTGAAAAGCAGACCTTTTCTGTAATGATATTAAATCATAACTTGAACTCTATCTCAGACGTGGGGTAAGGCAGGATTTATATGGATTTGTTCTCAATATACATTACCAGAAACACTGCCTGATGGGTCTCTCTCCAAGCTGTCAAAGAAATGGCAAATCTCCAAGGAATATTCTGGAAAGGAAATGTTTTTTTAAAATAAACTAAAAGAGGTTTCAAAGCTATTTTCAAAAGACGGTCGATCACTGAAGTTTGACAGAATAAGTACAATGTTTACCCAGTTTAAATGTGGTAATCTTATTTAAAGTGGTCAGTAAAATGACTAATGCAGAAAAAATGGAACCATTTTTCTCAGTAGACCCATCATTTTTTCATACCTGTAAGCATTGGAGAACCAGAATATCTGTGGGACAGGGAGGGTCATGTGCTGGCCCATGGATCATTAATATGATTGGTAATCAGAAACTCATTCTTTTCCTTCTTTCTGTGAGAGAAGCCTAATAAGAATTCATACCCCAGGCCAGATTTATAAAACTTGGTTCACAGTTTAAAAAAATAAAATAAAATTTTGTAGTAAAAGCAAAGATAATTTGGCCCCTGAGACAGAAAAACAATTAACCTTGTATCTAATTTTATGTGTGTTCTCTGTTCTTTTGAGCTAAGGTCTTGTTATAAAATAAGAGAAGGCTGTACATGGCCTACTGTGCTGACATATATCAGTTTGACTCCTGGAGTTTAAGATACATTTTTGTAGAAAAAAAAAGTAAGCAAAAGCAAGGATGCATCTTCTGAAGTTCAGGAGTGCTCCAGTGAAGTCAGGAACTACACCCCTCCCACAAAATCCTGCAGGGCAGAGTGTGCTTATCATCCCATCCACATTATCAGCATCTTACAGAACTGAGACTCTGACAAGCTATGCCACCCTAGTGGGGGATTGCAATGGATATTGAAAAAATTAGGATAAGAGAATTGGATAAGGAACTGGATTGAAGGTCACACTCAAAGAGTTGTGATCAGTGGCTTGATGGGAGTGGGAGACCAGTGACAAGTGGAGCTCCTCAGGGATCTGTTATGGGTCCAGCGCTGTTCAATGTCTTTGTCTGCAACATGGGCAATGACATCGAGTGCACCCTCAGCAAGTTTGCCAATGACACCAAGTTGTGTGGTGCAGTGAACTCACATGAGGGAATGGATGCCATCCAGAGGGACCTGGACAGGCTTGAGAAATAGGCCAGTCAGGTCCTGCAACTCAGTCAGGACAGTCCCAGGCACAATTACAGACTCGTTACAGAGTGGGTTGAGAGTAGCCCTGAAGAGAAGGACTTGGGGGTGTTGATTGACAAGAAGCTCAACATGAGCCAGCAACATGCTCATGCGGCTCAGAAGGCCAACAGTATCCTAGGATGCATTAAAAGGAGTGTGGCCAGCAGATCAAGAGCAATGATTCTCTCCCTTTACTCTTCTCTTGTGAGACCCCCACCTCTAATACTGCATGCAGTTCTGGTGTCCCCACCATAAGAGGGACATGGATCTGTTGGAACAAGTCCAGAGGAGGGCCACAAAGATGATCCAGGGCCTGGAGCACCTCTGCTACGAGGACAGGCTGAGGGAGCTGGGATTGTTCAGCCTGGAGAAGAGAAGGCTCAGGGAGGACCTAGTACCTGCCTTCCAATACCTGAAGGGAACATATAGGAAGGCTGAAGAGGCACTCTTCGCAAGAGTGTGCAGTAACAGGACAAGGTGAAATGGTTTTAAACTGAGGGAAAATAGGTTTAGATTTGGTCTTAGGAAAAAGTTCTTCAGTATGAGAGTGGTAAGACTCTGGAGTAGGTTGCCCAAAGGGGTTGTGAATGCCCCCTCCCTGGAGGTGTTCAAGGGCAGGTTGGATAAGACCTTGAGCAACCTAGTCTAGTTGAGGTGTCCCTGCCTACGGTGGGGAGCTTGGATTAGATGATCTCTAAAGTCCCTTCCAGCCTAAGCCTATGATATTATGATTCTATGCCCCTGCTCAGTACAGGAGGGTTGGACTAGATGACTTTGAAAGGTCCCTTCCCACCCAAACCACTCTAAGATTCTATGATAATTAATGTCCGTTTCATTTTAAAGCTGAGGAATTTTTCCCACTAAGTTCAAATTTTCAGAAGCCTTCTGCGTAACACTCGTATCTGTAAGGCTTTAAGGTAAACCTACATAGTCTTTGTTTCATGTCATTATTCCTTCCCTTGCAAGCCCCAAAGTATATTATAAGCCTAAAATCCTTAAAAATGCATCTTTCTGTCAGTCTGAAACAAATACATAGAAAAACCAACCATTTAAAAAAATCCACATAAGAAACAAAATTAATTCTAACACAAATGAGGTGATAAGAGTCTTACACAGATAATTCTATTGGGGCATAACCTGATCTCCTACCCTTCAACAATATACTGTTTATAACCTGCTCTTTTAAATCAGTTCTTGATCAAATCCATCCCCAGTTCATTAAAAATTCTTCTACAGGAGTAGCTAATAAAAGAACTAATTGGGACACAGGCCAACACCTCCAGCTTTTTGACAAAGTTCTGATGTTTCGGTACTTTTAATTAAGTGTATGTGCTGGTATTATCATGTGCAATAAATTGTTCACCAAAGATATGGAATACATTTCAGAACTCTTCGTGGGGAGGGGACAGACTTTTATTTAATTTTGAAATGGATGGACAAGGTCCTTTTCAAATCCTGTTCTTGAACAAATGCAACAAATTTTGGAAGCTTCTCTCCTCCTCTTGGTCTCATAATCCTGCAAAATCTTCATTCAGTTTCTCAAGTTTTCTAGATTTCATTATATAACAGAAGCATAAGGCTATTTTTTTTCCCCTTGAATTTGTTTTATTTCATTAGTGATACTGTGAGCAGAGATCTGAAAATGGGAACACATTCTGCAATACATAGAATTTCTGCTTTGTTTCCAAGATCTCCTATTTTCATTTCTTCTTTCAGCAGCCCACAGTGTTTGGGATGCAGAGTTTATCACACTTGCTGAAATCTTTGTTCCCACTGTCACTTAGGTCAATAGAAGTTCTGCAGCTGACTGTGGAAGCCAACTCAGCCTGAACCACAGATATGTGCAGGCAGTGGGACAGGTCATGTACAGTAAATGGGAGGGGCCTAAAATTGCTAAGGACATTGAAATATGGGTAGGGAATTTGCTCATATCCTTTCTAGCCACACACCAAACCTTATTGCTTGACATTCCAGTGGCCCTTTCAGCCGACACAGCTGGGCATTGGGCTAAAACTTGGACTGGGAATTCACTTGGACTAGTAAACCAACCACTTCATAGCAAAGAGGGGTGTGCACAATGCCTGGTATGATCTGACAGGCCACTCATGCCTTCCTACTGTTCACTTCATAAGCCAGAAGAAGAAACAGGCTTTCTGTAACTCCGAGTGAAGGAAGCACCAAACAGCTCAGGCCAAGGCAATGCAAAGACCTCTGTAACACTCTGCAAGAGCTTCTAGCTGCACAGGAAGCCTGCAGTGTGGCTCTGTGTATCCAGGTGTGATCCAAAGAGCAGGTTGCTCACTCTAGCTAATTTTCAGTGCAGTTATAGCCTGAAGGCCATTGTCATGTAATAAACACTTCCTGAATTCAATCAACTAAGTGATTTCAATACATTTCCATTTCAATCCATTTATTATGACTGTAAAGCCATCACAGTGTTTCCTTTTGTTTGACCTTCTCAGCTGGGAAGCCAGTAACTGGGTAGATAATAAGCAACTTCCATTTCACCCGTATAGACTGTGTCTCAATCTGCCTTCCCGCCTCCAAAGTGGACGCTTGTAGTTTAGAGTAAGTTGGAGGAACAACGTGGAAAGATGGTTCTATGATTCTGTGGCTGCATATATCTTTTTTATATTGCTAAAAATGTTATATCATGCCCAGCATTGCCTGCAGGATACTTTTTTTAAGCATATAAGTCAACAAAAGGAGTTCAGTGACATTTAAAACAGAGCTTAATACTTCATATATTAAATTTTTAACCATTTTTAAGTGTTTCTATTCTGAACAAGGATAACTGGCTGTAATTATTATATCACAACTTGTATGAAAAAATTAAAGGAAGAAACAAAAATCATGGATTTGAGACATTTAGCTGTTGACTGTTATCTGTACCTGCTACTACACTAAAAATCCTAGACGACAGCAAAAAAAATTAGGTTAAGGAAGATGATAAAGCGATTAGTATCTGATCAGGCATCTATAAACAAGTACTGCAAAAAAAGCTTTTTGCACATAAAGCCTAATTACTTTGGAAGAAAATCCTTCTTTGCACTCAGAAGGATAGATCATGTGCTAGCTCTAATTTATGCTGATCCTTATATATTGTACAGTAGGGATCTGCCTTATCCCTTGGCTGTCTCTATGCAATTATTCACAGTGCTTTCCAGTGATTTTCAGAATCCAGGAACAGTTCAACATGGAGAACAATGGCAAACAAGACATGGTGAGTTGTGCCTGCTCATGGCAACATGTTATCTTCCTGCAATATGACTGCTACTTGCTCTTGTAACAGCTGTAAAGCAGAAAAAAAAATAAATCTGCCTTGTTTTTCACAATAGACACGTCTTCCTTCTAAAGTAATTTCCATCTTTTCTCTTTCTTCCATGATTTTCTCTGTACCAACATCTTGATTCATTAAGGAGATGAAGCCCCGTAACTCCATGTATGACAGCTAGCATACTTATTCTATCAAATACAAAATATTTCTTTGTTAATTTTATGCTTATGATATCTCTGAAAGCACTGCAAAATCCTTGGGTGATATTACTGATGCAGCAAGCATTGCTATTTTAGGTATATGTTCATATTTCAAGATTAGTAGGGGAATTTTTTTTTAATATGGCAGTTACTATAGTGACAGTGACAGTTTCAGAGAGGGAAGATGGCATTGTGATAAAGATATTTGTACTGAGATTCAGCTCAAATTGTCAGGAACATTTCAGAGTGGGTCACTTAGATCTTTTGTTTTCCAGTGTTTTTTATTGTTGTGGCAGTGCTCTGGTGAATAAGTTGTTGACCTGAGCTGCACAAGTAGAGCTGTCTGAGAGTTGTTCTTTCACTCTGCAGAACACTTCCACATTTAAAAAATGTTCTTATTCTATATCAAAACAAACCTAAACCTCTTGAGATTTTGTGTAAGTAAAATAAACCACCCCAGCAAAGTCTAATGCTGAAGACCTATGCTTTGCGCAGAAGGGGGACTCGATCCTAGGCTGCCTACCTGTCCCAGAAAGGCTAACACTGCTACAGGACTGAGGAATTTCTATGTTTTCCTTTATTTTGAAAAGGAATTTCATTCTGTATTTGAAAACAAAAACAAAAACAAGAGAACCCGCAAAAGCCCAACAAAAACCAAACCAACAACCAACCAAAAAGACTACACAAAAAAACAAACCAAACCAATAACAAGGAAAAACCAAACCAAACCTACAAACAAAAAAACAAACACAAAACAAAAAAAACACACAAACAAAAAACAACCAAACAAAAAAGAACCCACAAAAAAACAAGCCAAAACCACACACAAAAACCACAAAACACTGAAACCTTTTCTGACAGTGATTTTGTCGTAAGTGGTATGTTCCTATGAAAATCTGAGTTATTAATGAACTGGTATTTTTGCAAAGACTTTTTTTTTTTCCTCTTAAAAAACTGCTGCAGCCTACACAACTATACTGGGCAGTTTGCAGATATCTGAAGAGAAGATCAGAGAGAACTGAGCTGTGTTGATTTCTTGAATTCTAGATGTGTGTAATTCTGCAACTTACAAGGCTGAGCTCTAATTCAGTCCTGGTCAGAACATGACTCCTTACATGTCAACTTTTCATCCAGGACTCTCAAGGTGCAGAAAGCCTGTCCTCACAGTCACAGCCAAATATTCTCCTCATATTTGCCTAAGATGCAAAGATGGAGCTCTGTAGTCCAAACCTCTTCAACACACACCATGTAAAGGGGCTGCCATCTCATAATGAATTGTTGATGTCCATGATAATTATCAGAGTAGACCTGGTATTATCAGGGTTGCCCCAGGTGGTTCATTCTTGCCTCTAATGCTAGTAATATACTCATTTTAAAGTGTGATATAGCCTTTGACACCTTAAGTGTACTGTATACTGGGAATCATTCATGGCTGTTGGCAGCTGAAGCGTTCATGGCTAAAGTCCCACTGACAGCTGAGACAAGGCTCAGGCTGCTGATCTTTACTCTGTTTCAGTAGCTGATGCCAACTTAGAGTCAGTAATCAGCTACATGAAGCATTGCCGTCTACAGCCCTCAAGTGTACATTTCAGTGGAGAACAGTCTACAATAGGAGTACAGGATGCTGATCACCAACCTCAACTAGGTAGCACCAGAAGTCACTGATTTTTTGGTTGCCTCCTAAACAAGACCAGTATCCAACTCAGTGAGCTGGCAGTGAAGTTTTAAGACCAGAATTTTTCCCGGTTATAGCTGAGAAACAGGTTTCTTATCTCTTCATCTCTTATGTACCTGTGAATACTCCAGAGAAAAGTCTAGCAGCTCAGCTTACACCACCGGTGGTGTTCACTGAACTATTTAACATTGCGCTGGAGGGACTGCAAGTGTCAATATAACCAATTATTGCATCGCAGAAAGCAATCACAGAGAAGCTTTCTAGGTTATACCTATACAGAGGTCTTCAGGACAAAGCCTCTGTCCATCTCCTGTGCACCCACACAGCAAGAGTAGTAGGTTCCAGAGTGTCATAATGCCACATGGTAACCTTCTGGCAATATCACTGTATCCAGAAACATCAGGATCTCCTATGACAGTGGTGTTGGTCTTTGGCAACATGAAAAGCTTATTTCTCATTTCTGCTTTTTTCACCTTGTGTCTTTGGTATCCCTGCTTCTAACAGGAGAATGATGACAGACTCTCTTGCAATGATGGATAACAAAACCTGATTTCCTTATGGCTGCACAGGGTTACTGGAGTGGTGTGATGACAGTACTGTTATGTCTTATTTGGAGGTGATTGGGCTCATGTGGACAGCGTCAGCATTATTGCCATTTGGCATGGAACTGAAAGGCCTAAAAAGCTGATTATGCTGAAGTGTTTGAAGAAGGGATTCAGAACACAGCCCTGAGAGTATTATAATCCTGCTCAAGCACAATGTGACTTAAAAGCCCACTGTTCCGTTTCAGTTGTTTCCTCCCTGTGCTTGGATGCCTTCTCTATCCTTCAGACCAAAGTATACTTCTTATTTTGGATAAGGTGTTATGAGGTCTGAAAGAAGTACTGTCGTCACCAGAGCTTACTCCACAAATTAGCTTTACAAAAGGCTACAGAATTAGAGCAAGCCTCTGTTGGTTCCTCTGGCAAAAAGTAAAAAGAGTAGCATTCAGGTTTTGAAAATATAATTCCACCTGAGCTGGTTCTTCAGCCGGATGTTATTAAGACTGGTTCAAATGGGTCACATTACCTTGGATGAGCTGGTTCACAGTGGGTCCTGTTGTGGGTACAAGCTCTGCAAACCACCAACAGAGGATGATGAATGGTTGGAATGGTCAGCTAATTTATAACATAGTAAAAATATAAGGGAGAAGTGAGGATCACAGTAGGAAGAAAATGGTAAAGATTATTTATGATAAAGTAGTTTTTTAGATGTCTATATAATATTTATTGCCCTAGATCAATTGTTGTGATTTAATAATATATGATTTATTAATATATTTAATAATAACATATAATAAAATATATTTAATTAATGCTGTGACACATCCACATACCATCTTACCCTGAGGACCTTGTCTGCTTTAAGTCCCTTCATATGAAGTCAAGAGCATAAGACAAACACCCTAAAGCACAAGCTTTATGGTGTGTCACTGAAAGCACAATTTTACTGTCATTAGTACTCCATGGTCCTCTCTTGGGGAATCTAGTGAAGAAGCTTAGGGTTGCCCTCTGAACTGCCACCTCCTCTCGCTGCTGAACAGAGGTTGTGAGAGACACCCAAAGGCACCAGAGGACCTGGGCTTTAAACTCCAGTTGTTGATTTTCTTAGGACTGTTTTCATTCCCATCTTTTGTTATATTAGTATCTTTTGGATGCTGAGACTTATCTGACAGGCTGTCATGTATAATGGCTTGCAGAAAGATTGAGTTACTTCCTTTCCTGAAAGGTTTCAGGGCACTGTTTGAAGCAAAATCCCTTCCGGGTTCTTCTGTTATCCTAAAGAGTCTTTCTGAAAATTTCTGCTTTGCCATGGCACAGACTGAGGAGACCATCAGGGTGCTCACATCAGCAGCAATATTGCCTCTCTCTGCAGAAACAGATGTTCCAGCGCCTGTACCCTCCCAGGGCCAGGCTTGGAGGAAAGATGAGATGAAAAGTGTTGGGGTGGGAGAAGACTCAGGCAAATGCATCTGGGAAAGTTTTGCTGCAGAAGACATCTGTATGCCAAAAACATACGTGTCTAACAGGGTCAGGAAGCACCTGATATCCCTGTTTCACAAACTTGTCATTATTAGAGATATTGTCAGCTCAGATACTGGACCCAAAGTGAGTCCATAACACAGAAGAGTGACAAGAAAAAAATATTTTTATCATTTCTATTTGAATTGACAAATATATTGAATGTGACAAATGTCATAGAATTATTCATTTTAATACTTCCCAGCTGTGTAATGAAGGTCTGAAGGACTTTTTGCCTTGTTTCTGATATTTGACACCGGGACTACCAGTTCTGATCCAAGCTCCTGGTTCTGTGCCTATATTTCATCCAGGGATAAGAAACTGCTTGAAACTGCATGAAAATGTATAATGACTCCTGGGAGCAGGGATAGGATTGGCTCTTAAACAAAAGGACAGAGACTTAAGTATGGTTAAGTCATCAGTCCTTTTGTTTAGGCTCTTTTTAACCCTTCACATCTTGCATTCCTATCTGCATAGTGGATCAGCTTAAAATTGAAGCTGGAAAATAACCTCACTACAATTGTACCATTAGAGCCACCACCCACAGTCAGGAGGTGGATTGGAAACTATTTAGGTTCAGGAATTCTTAGAATAGAGCTCTCTCCAGAGCAAATATTTATCCTACCAGGCTGAGTGATTGCTGCCTCCTATCCTCTAATTTATTCCAAGTTTGGCATCTATTCCCCCAAGAGATCAGAGAAGAGCCTGTTCAAACACAGCCTGTGCCTGGGTTTTCCTGTGGGTTAGTCCTTGGCATCTCCCTTCACAACATTCAGGATCTCTCCATCATGCAAGCTCCTCAGCACCCTCATCACAGAGTTAGGAGAAGGAGCTAAAGATGCCATCTGAGGTACCTCCCTGATGCACTGAGGTATTTGTCTTTTAATCATTTCAACATCTGAATTGGAAGGCAAGGTTTGGATTCATCTCACCCACGTTAGACCATCTGGAAGGTAAATACTTGATCCTGACTAATCATTTCAGCTCTCTCTATGTGCAGTGATGGCACATCAGGTGTCTGAGCTAGGGCTGGTACCCATTACAGTGTGATATGATTCTGACTCTGCAGCTGCCTGTCCCTCTGCAGTGTTTTCTTAGGGAGATTGCATCATTAATTCTGACTGGATCTCCGCTTTTAGGTGGGTTGAGTGGGATACCATTCATTTCTACAGTACTCCATCAGAATATGGTTCATTGTAGTCCGTACATAATCCACAGTGGCCAGTTTTCAGTGCCTATCACCTACCAGATTGACAGTGTACAGCTGCTAATTTTTCTGAGGAGCTTTCAATTAAAGATCCATCAGAACAGATTTCATATGGATATTGGATCATAAAAAAACTGAGCCCTGCCAGCATGTTCATATTCAGGTTAGATGGGAGTTGAAATGAAATGGAGAAAATGGTCCTCCAGGATCTACACATTAGTCCATGTGGCACAACAGACAGACTCTCCCAAAGGAGAAATGATGTGATTGTAGCTTATGCAGTGTTTGAAGTTTAAAAGAGGGTATTTTACAATGCTTTCCAGACATAGCTATGTGTCTATACATATGTAGGACACTGAAAGAATGTGGTGATTTACTCAAGGGCAAAATGATACCCTGCTTGCATAAGCTGTTCATCCCTTAGGCACTGTAAGATTATGCTGTCTTTTCCACTGAAGCCTTACTTGTGGCATTTAATCAGATCTAATACACTTGCTGTTAGACAAACACTGGGAGCTAGAGTACCATGAAGATGCAAAGAAGGCTGCTTAAAGCGGAGAGATCTTACCATATTAGGAATAGTTGTATTTATTGTGCTTTAAATCTTTTTGGATAGTATTTAATATTATTAGCAGATAGCCTGAAAAGGTATGCAAAGGTACCTTAAAATAATGTTTTCAATGTCTGAGGGTAAGCATCTTGCACGTAGGTTGTGTAGAAACTGTTGCTGTCAAATGTCTCTTTAGTTATAAAACAATGTTTTTAGGAATTCTGTTTGAGACTGGGAAGTTTATCTATTAGAGAACTTGATTATCTCAGAATAGGAGCTAATGGCCCAAATCCTCTTCTGATACCTGAAGGACAAAATTATAATTCAGGAACAGTTTGCAGTGGTGGCTGTAAGCCATGTCAGTGCTGCTTGGTCCTAGACCAGCTGTGTGATGATCTACTTTCCAGTTTCAACAGAGTAGCTTCAGGGCTGCTTTTGATTGTACCATTTTCCCAAATCCCCAGCATTGCTACAGGGAGACACGTGGGAGGCCTGCGGAGGAAATGTGCCCTCACCAGACAAGCCCACATTCTGGAGCATTCCTCCAAGATCCGTGCAAAGTAGCGAAGTCACCTATTGAATTAGACTGGTAAAAGTTGCTTAGATTTTGCAGGATTTTCATTTTGCATTTGCATTGCCTCTAGAGGTTTTGGGCATGATATTTTGGGAGTTTTTTTGTAGCACTATTGTGCTTTGTGTGTTTTTGTGCACAGTGGGGTTGTACTAATTGGTATTGACCACTGTGTTTTCATGTAGTATTCCATCATGATGGCGAAGCTAGAATATAAGTATTTTTTTGGCTCATATATATTTTATGTATCAGATACTTTTAAAATATTGCTGCAATGTAATTAAAAAAAAGTCATGGAAGTGAAAGTTTTATTTTCTTTTTCCAAACCTCTCCTTCTTTCTCTGACAAACATCAATTAATTTAGTTCCCTGCATTTTGTAACAAGAGGTAAAACGACTGTTCTCTCTTCAAAGAGGATGGGCACTGCAAATTCTTCATGCTTCTGGGCAAATATCATTGATGTTATTGCAGGTCTTGGAACAGGGTGTGTATGTGACTTAAATGTGGATGGGAGATGTTTAATTCATTGTAGAGGAATTTCTTTATTGCTTTTAGTAGAGTCTATGAAGCAATTTTGTACTAGAACTGGCTGGGACATCTCTGAATAAATGACAATTTATCAAGTTCAAATGTTTTACAAAGAGGTATAATTTTAAACAAAAAAGAGAAGAAGAAACATTTTAGCAGTATGGTCACTAAAGTACTGGCCCTAGGAAGTGGGAAGTGCCCATCCAAGGCCTTTTAATTGCTTCAAGGTTATCTGCATTAAAGAACTGCTTATATTGCAGCCTTAGTAATTATGAGAACCAAACATATATCCACACATATTTTTGTTGGTTTCTGGTATTAAGTAAAACTCTTTCCAGGGCAAACACTTTTCCTACAAACACACATAAAAAAAATCCCCTCAGCAAACATCATAATCTTGGGAGCACATTTTCAGTACAGAAAATTATAAGAGTTTTTCCATGAATAAAGAGTAATATCTCGTGACATTACAGGCCCAGAAATAGAAGCTTTATACTTTTGAGTACAAGAAAATAGCAGTCTACCAGTGGAACCCATTGCCCATTGCCTGCCTCTGTCTCAAGATAATGTACTCAGAAGGTATAAAGCAGGGTGTTTTCAGGTATTTTATGCAGTATTGTTGCAGATAAGTCATCTCAGTTTATAAGGAGAAGGATATGAAAAGTAGCTTCAGTAGCATTTCTAAATATCCTTTTAGATATTGTCCTCCCCACCCCCCCTGTAATATACATGGCATCTCCCAATATCATATGTTCTTCAGGGGGTGTGAGAATTTTGCATACATAAGTTTTGTATGAATTATGTAACTGATTCATGGTTTGCCACCTACATGTAGATAGCTAGCCAAAATTCTGCTGATATTACTTCTGTGTGTCATCAGACAATTTTATATTGAACTACACATAGTTTTATATTGAACCACAAATTCCTTAATAACTTCTCTGAAAAATAACTGTAATGTACAAATATATATGTGTTTCCTCTCTTGTTTTAGGCTTTAGTTTTGTTCACCAATGTCCCTTGATAGTCACTGTATGAACATCCATCAGTAAAGGTTCTGCTCCAGATCACACAGAACACAATGTGGGAAACTTCCGCAATGAAATTGAGCAATTTATATGAAGATTAATACTCATGTCTAAATCTTGACAGTAGCTTTTTAATCACTTTTGGAACAAAAACATCCACAGGATGAGAAAAAGGGTTAATGACGCATCTTCCCTGGAAACAGCTTGGACAAACATGGCTCACTATATAGTGTCATTTAAAAAAAAAAAAAAAAAAAAAGATTTATGGATTACATCTCACTGAATCAATTACTCCTGTAAATATAGAGAAAATGACTGTCTTTCCAACAAGAAGCAGCTGTGTTTTTCCAATACTATTAAAATTTGAATTATTACTAAAAGGAACAAAAAATGAAGGGAGTAAGTGGATTATAGGCATTATTTGTTCCAAATGACATAATTCCACCACTGGCTCTGCACTAAGTATTTATGGTAAAATGATACTTCAGCTTTAAACTATTATTGCTGAACTCTTATTCGTATTTACTGTAAACACTTCTCTATGGAATTGTTAATCACTCTCATGAACAAAAGAAAGAAGCAAAACTCAACATGAATAAATTTCAAAATGTGATTAATTAAATCTCAGCTCTACTCTTCTCAGATTTCTTTCAGGGAGGTGATGGCCAGTAATCAGCTGGTCTGACCTCCTCTGTCTGCAGACTTACTCACAAGCCAGATTAAAGCACATTTTATAGGAAGACACATAATAATTTCTTGAAGACCTAAGGTTGTGATGAACTTACAACCTCCTGATAAGCTGATCCAATATTTAACTACTTTCACAACCAGGAAATTACATCTCATTTTATCTTCAGTCCCAGCTATTGGATGTTCCAATGTCTTTGCCTGCAAGAATGGAAACCCACCACTATGTGAACAAAAGCTTTGTTCATAGATCAGATCTTCAAAAAAGCCAGTAGTACTCCTCAGTCTACATATCACAAATTGTGTCTTTTGTGACCTGAGTTATTCATGGACCCTTTGTGCACTCTGCAGTTTCCACACTGTTCAAATGGGACTGTCAAGAGTCAGAAACAGAGTTGTAATGCCAGAATCACAGAATGGTAGGGGTTGGAAGGGATCTCTGGTGATCATCTAGTCCAGCCCCCTAGTTAAAACAGGTTTGCTTAGATTGGGTTGCACAGGAATGTGTCCAGAAGGGTTTTGAAAGTCTCCAGAGGAGACACCACAATCTCTCTGGGCAGCCTGTTCCAGTGCTTCATCAGCCTCACAGTAAAGATGTTTTTCCTTATGTTTAGGTGGAACTTCCTGCATTCTAGCTTGTGCTCATTGCCCCTTGTTCTATCAGTAGGCAACACTGAAATGAGACTGGCCCCATCCTCTTGACCCCTGCTCTTCTGATAAGATCCCCTCTCAGTCATCTCTTCTCCAGGCTAAACAGGCCCATGTCTCTCAGCTTTTCCTCCTAAGAGAGATGTTACAGTCCTCTAATCATCTTTTGTAGGCCTCTGTTGGACGCTAGCCAGTAGTTCCCTGTCTGTCTTGAACTGGTGAGCCCAGAACTGGACACCATACTCCAGATGTGGCCTGACTAGAGCAGAATAGAGGGGGAGAAGAACCTCCCTCAATGTGAGTCCTAGCAATGCTGTGTTCAGATGTGAAGTCCCTTACCAGCTTATTCTAGTATTAACCTTGGTGCATATGCAAGCATCTTATTAAAAGCCATGGCCACAACATCGAAACAAGTCAGTGAAGAGGCACTGGAGTTTTCCTAATGACTACTTCAGTGAGTTTCTCAGCTTGTAAGCAGAGCTGGTGTTCTTTGTACTCAAATATACTACACAGCCTGTATTAGAGCACATTTTGCTGGAGTGTGATCAATACCTTTAATCTCATTATTTACTGCCTCACCCATCTTTGTGGCATCTTTATTCTACGGATATGAACCATATGTCCTATGGTTCATTGATAAAACCATCAAATAACTTTGGAACAAACCCTTCTAGGAGGTGTCATAAGACACTGTGGATACTGGATCTAGGACTAAGTATGAGATGAAATTATTTCATTAATATCTTAATAAGCAATCCTGAATGATGATCAGCTTTTTACCTCTCCATTGGCTCTCATTGCACTTTTAGGATTCTTTGCTCCTGTCAACATTTGTAGAAGTTTTTGGAAGAAACTGTAGCTTCCTCTTGACTTACCTGCATAAAGATGACAGATAGGTTGAATCTTTGAACCTACCTTAATAATTAGTTTAGATATTTTCAGGCAATGATATAGACTACAAAAGGCTTAATTGTTTAAAGCCTTATCTGAAGGCAAGTTTCAGCAGCACAGCTATTGCAACTGAAGAAAAACTTGTGAACAAGTTTTTAGACCCTTGCTAAGTCAAGATGCACGTTTTACGAATAGCCGTGCGCTGTCCTGCAACGATTGATCAAATTTAGAATAATGTTTTCTCTAACATGTTGCAGGTCCTGCCAATAATCAGGCAAAATCTCTTGTGAGGTGAAGATGGCAGAGTACTGCTGTGAGAAAGCGCAGTGACAATCAAACGGCCAAAGGAAATAGGTGTATGATGGGTGGTGAGAAAGAAAATGTAAGCAAGGATCTAACCCAGTTTGTATGCTTGCTGGACAAGTACCTCTCCAGTCTGTTTTAGTAACATGTGGTTTAGGCTGTTCTTCATATGCACTCCATAAGCTACAACCTACCTTTCTTTCTAATACTTTATGATACACACATTGTCCAAAGGGCAGGATTTAGGCTTGATGTTGTCCTTGAGGCAGTGATTTTGCAGCCAGAAATACAGGAATTAGCTTCTCCTCCTCTTTAATACAGCAGATTTGCCACCAACACAGAAGCCTATGAGGTATTTTCCTCCTCTACCTCTAATGACACAGATGCCTAAAGTTCTTAGCCTGAAAACCTGAATTTACCTCTGCTTCTCTCTCCATGTAGGATGAATGATTCATTCTGTTCCCTGATGCTGTTTCCAACTGCAAAACCGTTACATAAAGGCATTCAGACCTTCTGCTTTTTATTCAGCTTTGGGAATTTCCCGTGTTTACCACCAAGACCTAGATAGAGTAACTACAGAGTATATATATTTTGTTTATATATATATATTTGTGCTATTTTTTCTTAATAGTGCACCTCCTGATATTTAACAGAGAGTCAAACTACTTCAAATTCAATACGTTTAAGCTAAATACTGCTTCATCTTGTGCATAAAAGATCTTATATCAACATGACAGGTACTCAGTCCCAGTTCAGGAAGACTGTCCTGTTCAGGAGGGAACTTAGGCATCTGTTTAAATTACAAGATTATCAATGTTCAGCTAATGAATATGGAAGGATCACACTGGGAATATCTTGCACCCCAAAATAATTAGTTTTATTCCTCTTGTTGTTACCTATTTTTAAAAACAACAGTATAAATATTCTCCTAATGGTGAAGTTCATCTTAATTGCCTTCCTGGTTCTCACCAATTTTTTTAACTTCTACCCGTGAGTTTTATACTTGTCTACAGATTCAGGGGCACTTAAATATGTATCTTCTGAGTAGGCAAGGCCCACACACAGGCAGCAGCTGTTCAACACAGTGAGTCTTCACAGAGCTGAGGGCTGACCTGTGTGGAGATGGTAATGGGCAACTGAGGTCTTCTTTTGCTTCCTGATCCAGGTTTCCTTTCTTTGTAATATATTAGGCTGCTGCTTTGCTGCTACCACAATTATGAACCATTTCTGACAAGGTGATTTCCAGTAGGTGAAACCTTCCAGTTTATTATGGTTATTTTGACTTTGGAAAACTGATAATTGGCATATGTTGAGATGGTATATCTGACATTTTCTACTGTTGCCTCTGAAGCAGAAGAAAAAAAGCCATGAGTAATGGAACACTATCAACTTTAGTTTGGGAAGTGTTATTAATATGCTTTATATAAAGTCAAACAGGTATTTCAGTGCACTGTAAGCTGTTATTGAAACAGATTAAAGGCACTTATCACAGCATTCTAGATATCATACTATTCTCTGTCAATGTATTATTAAATAGCATTGTATATATGACAAATGTGTTCTCTAAGCATTGAAATGCTTTGTTTTCTTTGGGGAGGAGGGGATGTGCAGCAAAACAGCACTATTGGGCCATATTTTTAGCTGCTGCAAATTAACATAGCTCCACTGGGAGTAATGCCAGGAATTTAAAATGAATGTTGAACTTACAGTAGAATCAGCTACTGTGGTACTTCAATGATATGGAAGGCTGGGGTGTAGGAAACATTTGAAAGAAAGCATAATAGATTATCTAGGGATAAGCTTTGCTTCTGTGCCAGGTGAACTGAATAAAATATTTCAAGCAGTGAAATATTGAATGTCTGTAATATGTTTCAGTACTGGCATTATAAATGCCCTGTGGAGGAAAAGCTGGTGCATACATAAACCATACCTTTCAAATGCAGTAGAATTCCCTGTGTGCAGACTCCGAAGTAATGGCTAAACCCCCTGTTGTTTATAATCACCGTGGGGATTCGCATATTCTCTAATGAAATCCCTGTTAAATAAGCCATATGGTCATTACGCTAAGGTTTGAAGCAAGAGAAGAAATTTTATACTGAATCAGAAATCAGATATGAGGTATAAGATGGAACAGTCAACAAATTTTCAGATAGCAAAACTTGTGCTTCAAAATTAGGTAATATTAGGAAAAATACAAACAGTTTAGATAAGGTTTTTAAAAATCTGAGAAGTGAAATGGAATATACAATGAAAGAAAGATATTTAACTGTTTGTACAGTGTGGCTGAATGTTAAATGAATTGTATCAGCACTGAAAACATTATTTGCCATTATGGAAGATAGGTCAGTTAGAGTCACTGCTGTCCCGCATGAGGTCCTAAAAGCAAAGTGAGAATATTGAAGGAACAGAGTAGAAAATACAACTGAGAGTAATCTAATATTCTGTAAATCAGTCTTTCCTGGAACGCAGTGTTCAGTTCTGCTCAGCTTGCCTCAGCGATATATATAAACAGGAAGAAGAAGGGTTCAAAACTGGGTCAGTGACACCACAAACACTAAGTGGAACCCATCACCACCAGTCATCATTAAAATCAGGATTCATCTTATGGTAAATAAATAATGAAAACATCAACAGTTACAGCAAACAAGGCACCATCACAACTCCAACTGAGGGGAAAACCGAGTAAGGAATTATTAGGGACAACAAGTGTTCTTTTCAAAGGTCATAAGTACTTTGCACCAACTGCTTTCAGTTCACGGGACACCTCACCAGCTGTCTGGATAAGCCCCATCTCTGTAAACCAGGCACAGGAATGGAGTCCTAGGTAACAACACCCAGCTCTGGCTGTGAATCTCAAAATGAAGAAAATTATTACAGAAAAGGAAACTGAGGCACCAAAGCAATTCTTCTATTTGGGAGGATTCTTAGAAAAAAAACATATGGAGGACATGATACCCATTAAATAACCCAGAATAAAACAAAACAAAATCATAATCCTTGAAAGAAGAAACAAAGCCTACAGCCTAGGTGGTTCAGCTGCTGCCAGGTTGGTGCACAAATCCACTCCTACATGAACTTATTGCAGATATTACTGGAAGCAGAATCCCAGTAACAAAATGCAAATGGGTTTTCTTCATTTCCACCCCAAATTATGGCCACAATTTAGGGTCCTGTTTTTAGCCCTTTAGAGAATAGAAGTGAAATGAGGCATTTCACTCATTTAAGATGTAACATTAATGTGCAGCCGTTGCTGGTTTCTTTTAACATGCAATTATTTCTTCCTTGATAAGATTCAATTAATTTGTGAGATAATGAAGTAGCTATTCCCCAGGAATTATTATGTAACTTACATTATCTTCTTTTAATACAATGCGAGATACTAAAGTTAGAAGTCTTTTGTTTCTTAGTTGTTTTCAGCTCTTTTGCACGTTCATTTTACCCACTAAATATTCAGTATTGTAAAAAACTTCTAAACCTCAGGCAGGCAGTGTTTTAACAGCACATCACTGATTTGCTCAGTGAATGTTTGTTTTGTTCTTATTAATTACAAATATACATGTAATGATACGCTGGTTTGATTTCATTATGCTACACAGGATTTGTAAAGCCATTGCCTAAGGAGTATAGTACAATCTGCTGAGCCCCGGGCAGAGTGATTTACAGACTGCTCTGCATTAACCCGTAGTTCATGCATAACTATTTTCCTCTCCTAATTAGACACTAGCCAATTGCACTATTTATAATTACTTAATATGACGAGGATTTATGTAGGAGAGATTAAATAGAGAGACTTAACAAAAACACAGAGCACAGACTAAACATTTAATTAGCAGAGCAGTAAGTTTCAGGATGCTGGGATCTTCAAAATGTGCTTTCTATTAGTTTGTTCTTTTGTTGTTTGAGAACACTTTCTCCAGGTGGAAAAGACATTGGCATCATCACAAAACCCCCTCGGTTGTCTTATACAGAAACCACCGGCACAAAATCTTCTTGATGTGAATAAATGTGTTGATGCAGGTAACAGTATTTCAAGCTCTACCTCTTAAGAAACAGTAGTAGTTATTCCGTATTTAAAGCTGTCACTAAATTCTCTTACAATACAGATTATTGAGGGGTGTGTGTGGTGTAACTTCTCTTCAGATTCCATACATCAGTTTCCGTTGAGGTAATTAGATTATTTATTCATACTGAAATCTGGAAAAAACAAAACAAACCAAAACAAAATAAAACTGCGAGTAGCACATTTATCATTATGAGATCTGATGTGCTCTTGATACTTTCCTGTGGAGCAAAGCTATTTCTGACCTAGTCCAGACCAGAGATGAGCACTTCAGCTTTCTCAGCGTTCTCATCTTCTCCTTGACTCCAACAGATTTCTTATTGCAGGGGCTAGGGAAACTCACATTGGCTCAGTAAGCCCAGTTGCTTGAATGATTCATTCTGTAGCAAACTGGATTAAAGTGGCAATGATATGATTATGCAAGCAGTTGCTCCCTTGGTCTTTGATGCATCCTGTCTGAATGATGCAGGCTAAAAAGAAAGAAGTGCTTAAATGAAGTGTTTCCCCTAACTCAAGCCATGCTGACGGAACCAGGTTGGGGTGCAACTGTCTGTGACGTTACGCCAACAGATCAGAGCTGAGCATCTGTGAGTGTGTGAGGGGAGAGATGATACCCTGATCAGGTGCAGTCAAATGCCTCTTACCGAAGCAAAGGTCATAGCAAAGGAAAATGTTTCTGTTCTGTTTTCAAAATATATCTAACTCTTCTGGGCTTATCATATCTTCAAAATAAATGAGAGGATTAAAACTGTTTTGCATAAAATCTGATCTGGAAGTATCTTGGGAGAGACAGAGGAATATTTACATTTAAAGGCAGAAATACAATACATAAACAAAGCTATGAAATTTTCAATAATAGGAAAAGTAAGATGAAGAAGAAAAGTTCTGGAAGAGCCAAGATAACAAACATAAAGCAATATTGCATTTCCATAATAAGAATCAAGAATCTCTGGACTGCTTCGAAAGAACTAAGCAGTAAAGAGCATAGCTCATCCTTTGCCAGCACCTTTTTGGAGTGCTTTCAAACACTCCTCTTTAGCATTGATCAACCTGAAACTTTTACAGAAATACAAATGGATAAAAATGTACCACCATGAAACTAGCAGCTGGAATATCCCACATGTCATGGATAATGTGTGCTACAGCTTTCCAGAGATGAGAGGGACAGAGCTCTGGGCAAGCATCTCCAAATGAAGGATCGTAGGGAGTCCTTGTGGCCTCCCTCTTTATGCTGATTCTGTGCAGTCCCATTTGCTCCCTGAGACTACTATTCACTGTCAGTGAACATATTTTATATATATCACGAATGAGAAGTTGTTACATATCAATCGTCCGGTGTAAATGAGCAGCAAAGGAGAAACCTGTTGAATACAGGTTTGGCATGGATCATCTAGAGAAGGTACAAATTAAGCTATAGCAGCATATGTAGTGCATTTACTTTTGAAAGATGCGTATATAGGTCTCCGAAGAGAAGAGGTGGAGCCTTAAGCAGTAGCAGGTATTCTGTGACTTCGTGTAGGCAGCGTGTTTTGTCAAAAGAGAAAGGTGTGACATTGTCTGTCTTCGGGAGGAGACAAAGAGGGTGACTAAGAAAAGGCACAAGGCACTCAATTATCAGCAGTATCATCTCCCCCAAGTAACTGAGAACCAGATATACATATTTTGGTTGCCACATGATGTTTTCAAAAAGATAAGGCCTTATGCTTAACTTCAAAGACAAAGTTACGCTACCATCTAATCATCATATTTCCTAATGCTACCCAGAACAATCTCTATTGAATATTTCTAGTCTACCAGCACATACCATGGTGAAAAACATTTATATAGTCTGGACTAATTCAACATATTGGAACAGGGGACTTCTTTCAAATTCTCAAATGTACATTCAGTTAAGAAAATATACAAAATCAGCAGTGACTTGCTACCAGCACAGCTCTGTTGCAGAGCAAAATGAGGAGACAAAGCCAAAGACAGTTGGATTATGTCAGTCCTGTGGACTGACAGGAGATGTTGGAAGGACACACAGCAGGGAGGAAGTGAGGGAGTCTCATGCTCAGGCTGCTGATTTCCAGATGTCTCAACAGCTGGGTTCTCTAATGGTATGTCTGACCTGAAAGGAAGGCCTGATGTTGGCTGGGACAGGTAGCACTGCTGGAGCTCACTGAAGTATGCTTTCAAAATAAAGACATCTGTTTGGGAGGTTTAGAATAACATTGGAGTGACAAAAGATTAAGGGAAGAAACAAAAGTTCCAAGCTCTGCTTTATGCTACTCTTCTTCTCAATAAGGTGGGTTCTTACGAATGCTTTAAGTTGTTTTTGCCTTTCTCTCTATCCACAAAATAGCTCAACTATTATATGGATTCTATGAAAGACTGATGAAAGTTGCTATATAAAGGAAAACTACTAGTTCTGTAAACTGTTGTACAACATATTCCACAGGCTTTGGGCTAGTCGTTGCTTCTATTTTTGTATCATACTTGTAAAAACTGTAATGTTACACAAGGGCAACCAAGATCAACGTACAGTTGCTTTGCTTCATGCTGTGTGAAATACTCATACTAGAGAGCTAAGGGTTTATTTCGTACATTACAAATATCACAGTGATCACATGAATAGTGCCTTTGACAAAAAGGGTTTTCCTTAATAAAGGATGTTACATTTGATGTGTTAGCTTTGTCACCCAAATCAGTCTCTTCTAAAACATCATGTACCTTTCTAAATGTGCTGAGAAAGTTTGTGCCAGATATTCCATGGCTATTATTCTAAAAAGACCATTTTTTTTAGAAGGTAAACAATGGGAGGGTTATCCTAAAGGTAATGTAAGGTCAAAGCTGCTCAGATACATCAAATAATTTTGCCTGGAAAAAGAATGCTGGCAGGCTGAGCTAATCGAAGAGTTCGGTTGACTGAACATTGGCTAACACTTTATGGCACTCTATTGACTTTCCAGAATGTGTCAATCTCTTCAGCCTCCCCTGCATTATTGTTGCCATGAAAGAACAAGGCACATGAAGAGCTCTGTTACAGTTCTAATAGCAAACAAGGCAAATAATTCTGAAATACTTCTCAGCGCCCTTTAAAACTTAGCACTTCCTCAAGATGACAAAAAAACTAAGACTGGTAAACTACTTGGAAAAAAGTCACTTTGCTTTCCCAAAGAACCTCTGGAAAGTCATGTGGTCTTGATGTGCTTGTGAAATAACATCTGTGGTAAAAAAAAATCCTCTTTTATTTTCTCCTTTCTTTTAATCCTGCCAGTTGTGCAGTCCTAGTTATATGTTTTCACAAAAGTCAATGGCATTTGTAATGTAGGTTATATGTGATCTGTACAGCTATGTTTTTTCCAAAAAGGAAGTGCTTATTATCAGCAATCCTTACTGCTATACCTTATCGCTCTCTTGACGATTTACAATCAAGAATTTAAATATCAGCTTGTGTTTCACCTTTACTTCCTAAAATCCTCCTTTACTAGCAGTCCCTGGCTGTCACAAATCTTTCTCCCATGCTGCTCAGTGAAGATTTTGTGGCTTTGCTTCCGTCTCTTCACATGAGCAGCAATCATTTTGGCCTGTTATAATAGTCTCTTCAATTTAATGAAGTAACATCCAGTCAAGTGCTGTGCAGATCATGAAGTAATTAAAATTTGTAAGAAAGGGATCATTGTAGTCAATGGCTGGAAGGGGAAAGAAATAACTACCCATATTCAATTAGAGCAAGAAAAAACTCCCTAAAAAGCTCCTGCACTCTCAGAGAAAACAGATGGTTCAGGATTTACATGGTGTGTGTATAGCTGTACTGCTATGCTGAAAACTAGAGAACTTACAGAGCTGCTGGGCCAAATCCTGCACTCACCAGAGCATATATCTACAATAATTCTATTAGCCTTTGTGGATTTATGTCACTGCAAGGGAAATCAGAACCTGACTCTCTTTTCCCTGCTTTATGTGATGAATAACATGCTCATTGTAAATGGAGAGCATCAGGAAAACCCAAGTGTTGCATCACAGATTAAATGTTCTTTAAAGTGACTGGACAACAATTAAGACAAATAAATGCTCCAGATAAATGCACACCCTCATGCCTAGCTCCTGTTCTTAACAAAGTAGAATGCAACACTTTTTTTCAAACTTGTCTTTAATCAGAACAAAAAGAACGCCTGGTCATTTGCCAGTCTGTTTTTCATGAGGTATTTGCCCTAGCCAGGTTCGAAATGACAGCTTAGAGAGTGTGGAGAGAAATAAAGAATTCAAGATGACATTTTTTTTTTCCTTTATCTAGATTTCAGAATTTTATGGCGTTAAAATGACGTCAATGGAGGATGCAACTTTTTAAAAAACTCTTAGGTTTAAACAAAGGCAAAGACATAATAAAAAGTGGGATGTTATACTGACTCTTGTTCATCCTTGTCACAGTTCTGGATATTAAGTGGTTTTTTTAAGGTAAAGAAGCTAAGTATTTTATATATGTGAACACTGGATGTCTTCTGGTACTAAATGCAAGTTGCCTATGTACTGGACAGTGCTTACAGGGGAAGGCCATGGTGAGTCACCTGTGGTTTGTCCATTTGTAGGCTAAACTCTGGTGTGAAGGTCACTAGGATAGTCTCCAAGCAGAAAGCAGTTTGAAAAAGGAGTTGTGAAAGGATTCAGCAACAGTGGTAGTGGTGGTACATCAGGCCTGAGTTTGTATGTGGGCTACCTAGGTTCATGGGTCCCCAGTTTCTGAATGATTCTGGCCTCACAGCAATGCAGGTCATCCTGAGACTATCTGCTGAAAGCAATACTTCAGTTCACAGTCAGAAGCAGGTCATAGCTAGTGATGTTCGGCTCTCAGTCTCATTGTGCTGCTTCTGGAGCTTTGTGACCCAGTTCAGGAAGGAGCAGGGAGGTAAGGAGAGGTGCATCTACTGAATTTTTTTATTTTTTATTAAATTGAACCATCACAGAGCATGTAAAGGTTGTGATTACCATCAAATTAGTCTGATCTCTGTCTTTGTGTCTGAATTTGCAGGAGCTGTGAATCATTAGAAATCAGTTCATAAGCTGCTGTAACTTCTTGTTTACCTAACAGGCAATTATTCCTATTAATCACTTCTGATAAACACTTCTAGAGCTAATGACATATTTCCATAATTAGTATTCCGAGCAGCCATTACAAGGCTAGAAACTAGTCACGATAATAGGCATCCTATTTATTATGGGTATCTACCATCAGCCAAACATGGATTTACTAGGTAATGCAGATTTATAGCCCCATATTAGCACAGTGTGATGCACCACAAACTCTGTCACATGCTGCAGAAGAGGCAGTGCCAGGCTTGCCTTCCATTGCATAAAGCTCAGTATCTTAAAAAGGAGATGCATTGCAGGTAGGGATGGTTTGCTGAAAGATGATGAGATGTGGCAAATAGTATTCTGGACAGCAGACTTCTGCTGTAGCAAAGCTGGGAGTGGCAATATTGCAGCACCTAAAGGAGGAGAAAATGTCTTCAGGTCTCACACTGCACTGACCTCATGAGCAAAGGGGTAGAGGTTCCCGTTCCCTGCCATGCCAGCCTGAAGGTTCTTGCTGTAGGTGACAGGCTCCAAGGGAAATCTTTTGGTGTTTCTAACCATATTTCTAACAGCATATGGCTTATTGCTGTTACCATCAACCATTCCTGTTGATGTCAAGTTGGGTACTAGCATCAAAGGGTCAGATCCCTGTTCTAACGTGTTTTTCTGCACTGGAGTATGAAGTGACACAGTCAGACTGCCTTTATATCCCATATCATGGCTGAAGCAAAACTAAGGTAGTGCTGTTGGTAGCGCACAAGTTTCCATTTTTTTCATGAGAGATCTGCACCTTTCTTTATGAAATAAACAAAGACTCATATTTTTACAACACTTATAAGAAAAGAGAATAAAAGCAGTTAAAATTTGCACGATACAAAATTCATACCTTGATGAAGTTCAACAGGCACATGGACTTCTAGGGACTGACTACTTAATGTGCTGGTTTTTGTTTGAGATTGTCTGCAACTCCATCTGCAATTCCAATATCATAACAGGAAACATGTATTTTGTAATGCCTGATCTTAATTATTCTAATCCTCTGTCAAAAGCCTTTTAAAAACACACCACCTTTATCTAATTTCCAGGAGTCTGTTTGGACATTAGCTGCAGAAAATGGACAATGAGTCATGTCCCAGACAGAGGCTGTGTGGGATTGATATTAGCAGAAATCTCTATTTGTCTGAAATAAAAGGTATTTCTTTGTTTAGCTGAATTTACTTCAAATATTGCCATAGTTGACAGAAATTCCGAAAAAGATTGTGAATGAATAGTAGACACATTTATGAAGCAAAAATATTACAGCAAGAGTGTATTTTCAGACTGATTCTGTTAACTTATGTATTCACAACTGAGGTGTTCTCATGTCAAAAATCCACACATAATAAATATCTCTTGAGCAGCTATATTGCAATTTAGATTGTACTGAATTTCCAAGGGAGAAATCTTCCTTAAGCTGAATAAAACCAAACAAGTACAGAGCTGTAAGTGTATGCACAAGAGGATTACAAACCAGATAAGCTCATTTTGAACAGGACAAGGTTCTCACATTTCACATGCTGTTGTGCTTGGTTTTTTTCTTAGCAAATTATAAAAGCCCATTCTATCTGTTAGATGCATCTTATACAATTCAGAAAACACATTTTAGAAGAATTGCCTGGATTAAATGTAATGTCTCAACAAATCCAAACATGCCTTCAAATGTTTCTTTCTTAATGGCTTGGATGTCTTGTCTAACACAGTGCTCATGATCATTCCCTTAAAGAAATGTCCTTCAGTGCCTCTAGGTAATAAGCTGCTAGAAAGGTGATCAGCTTGGCTATTGGGGTTACACTCTCATGCCTTGAAAACCCGATTGCCATTTTGCATCTATATATGGAGAGCCTGAATTCTGCTCTGCTGCACACTTTTGTAGTAAATGATTCTAAGGTGAATTGTGATGATGGTGCTGCAAGTGGGATTCAACTTCTATAGGAACATCAGTCTGAAATGGCAACCCAGGTCAACAAATTCCTTTCTCTGTGCTAATAGGCAGCTGCAGAGTCCTGAATGGGCTAAATAAACAATCTGCTTCCCGCTATAATACTGCACAAGTTTTTACTGGGAGCAAACAAAATCTACAATTTAAAAGAAAATAATATAGTGATCTACAGAAAGGTAACAGGATAAATCAAAGATATTGCTAATATTGTAGGTTCCAGAATAGCAGGATTTGGGACTTTTTGTTGTTGTTGTTTTGGTTGGTTGGTTGGTTGAGTTTTTTTGCATATTCACAGGATCTAGGACCAAGATTATGCCCTTCAATCTTAGGGGAATGCAACAAAACAAGCAAAAAACCCCTAACCATTAAACTTGGATTAGGGGAAAAATTCCTCCTGATCCTAAATCTGGCTACCAGTTTAACTATAAGCTTACTTCAAGTGGCACCAGGAGCAGTGCAGCACTGTGCTTTTGCATCCTGTCTAGACATGTGGCCTGTTTCCAGTTGGCTGGTCATTAGAGGACAGAACAAAAGTCAAACAAACAACCAACAAAAAAAAAAAATAGGAGCCAATTTATACATCAAGAGAGAAAAAGAAAAAAAAAAATCCTTCTTGGCCCAAAGGCATCCAGTGAATGCCCTGAAGCATAGGATTAATAAAATATAATATATGTCACAAGCAAGCAGTGATCCAATTTCCTTTCAAACCTGCTTGGCAACTTGGACCCAAAGATTCATGTCTGTCCAAGGCTGCATTGAGTATTGAAAGGCACAACTTTTGAAACAGTTTTCTTCAGGTATAAATTCTGACTCCGGAAAAAAGAGAAGCTTTTTATCTCAGCAAAAATAAATACTGATCTAAAGAGACATTTCAAAACCTGCAGTCAGCAAAATAAGTACTGTGTGGCCAAAACCTGCTGGTAGCTGGGCAGCTGGGAAATGGAGTTGGAAAACAGAGGTGCAGGCAAAGGAATTGAAAGTAATGGCTTCAGAGCATCATGCAAAGTGCTCTGCAAAAGCCTTCCACAACAGGCCCCTACCGTTCTGTCTCTGTATCACATACTAAGATTAATCACTTTGACATGCTATTACTGAGAGGACCAGGACACAAGAAGATATATGACTAAGACTGGGTACTCGACTGACTTTCTAGGAAGTTTCATTTCATGTTCTAGGCACCAAACTTGAATTCTGTCATGAGGGTCATTTTACATCAGCAAAAAGAGATAACACTGTAGTGGTTGTAGTCAGGATCATAGCAAAATGTGATCTGTATGCATCTGGGGACATGAGATATTTATTTTATTTCTGTAGCACCCTGAGCACTTTTTTTTGGATGTATTTACTTTGCTTTTATGGTTTATTAAGGTTATGCTTTTCATAGGTTAATCAAATATAGAACCTATGGAAGATGAAGAACTTACTCTCATCTAAGACTAATGTATTTGTGTATGGGTGGGTATCTCTGTGAGTGCATTTATGGGTAGGAAAAAAAAAAGAATAAATTGTTTTTATTTATCTCTAGCTTGAGAAGAAAATATCCATTATTTTTATTGGCGTTAATATTTGTTTCAAAGAATATTGCTGGTGTTGCAGTAGTGCCTACAATTCCAACTGGAGATGAAGGCCCCTACTTGGCATGCACTGTACACATCTGTAACAAAAATCATGTCCTGTCCCAAAGCCTTTCCATCTGCACAGTTAATTGGGATGTTAGAATGGATACAACAGGCTGGAGCAGAATGAAGAAATGGGAAAGCAGTTTATTCAGCATAATAAGCATCAACCTGAAATAAGGCAAAAACAGATCTTGTAGTGTTTAATCAAGGCAAAGGGTTCTGTTATCTTCATATACCTCTGTTTTGCATGGTGTAGAAGGAAATCCCTTCAGAAAGGTCATTCCCTTTTCTGGCCATCAATTGTTGTCAGTGACATCAATGACAAAAAGAACTATTACTATTTACCCTGCAGAGGGATTTGGACAGGCTGGAGCGATGGGATGAGGTCAATGGGATGAGGTTTAACAAGGCCAAGTGCCGGGTCATGCACTTCAGTCACAACAAGCCCAGGCAACGCTGCAGTCTTGGGGAGGAGTGGCTGGAAAGCTGCCTGGGGGAAAGGGACCTGGGGGTGCTGGTGGACAGCCAGCTGAACATGAGCCAGCAGTGTGCCCAGGTGGCCAAGAAGGCCA
>JANHFX010023749.1:108815-135187 GCA_027560015.1 Chloroceryle amazona
GGGCAATGAAGCTGGTGAGGGGTCTGGAAAGCATGCCTTATGAGGAGAGGCTGAGGGAACTGGGGGTGTTTAGTCTAAGGAAGAGGAGACTTAGAGGAGACCTTATTGCTCTCTACAGCTACCTAAAAGGAGATTGTAGCAAGGTTGCTGTTGGTCTCTTCTCCCAAATTACTAATAATGAAATGAGAGGAAATGCCCTCAAGTTCCATCAGGGGAGGTTTAGATTAGATACTAGGGAGAAATTCTTCACTGTGAGAGTGGTTAGGCACTGGAACAGGCTGCCCAGGGAGGCAGTGGAGTCACCATCCCTGGAGGTGTTTAAAAAACAAGTAGATGTAGCACTGGAAGATATGGTCTAGTGGATAGATAAATGTAAGGCTGAAGGTTGGACTTGATGATCCTAGAGGTCCTTTCCAACCCTAATAATATTATGATTCAATGATTCTATGATTCTATGATTTTATTTTAGTATGTACATATTACAAAGAGACAGGGTTACCCTGATCCACATGATAACAACAACAACAAAGATACTTATTTCCTGTGTAAGTAATAATGGTAATTTTCTTTATACATATTTAATACTCTCAACTTAAATACAGTTTAAATTGATTACAGCTAAAAGTCTCCTTCAGTGCACAAGATGTGAGAGAAATACCGGCTTTATGGTACATTATGTACTTTATGGTACTTCCTTTTGACGGCAGATATTGCTGCCTCAATCCAGATGATTTTCACATTACCAAAATCACAATGACTAAACTGAAGCAGTCCCTTAGATTGTCTTTTAAGGCAGTTTGGCAGTTGCCAACCTGTTCAAGTTGCATGAATGAATGTATTTTGTGAAAAAAAATATTTCTAGATAGAAAAACATAATTTGCCGTGATTCACAAGCTAACACACACCTTTAATTTTGAATGTGTTCCATTCCTTAAAAAGTAAAGAAATAATCCTTTACCTTCTCAAAAAATAGACTTCTTCAGTTTTGTCAATCAAAAATATTTCTCCAAATATATATCAATAAAAGAGACTTTCCCTCTGCATTTAATACATAGCTAGTGACTCATGAATTATAGCTGTTAAGCACTGACTTAGCCAGCATCCCAAAATAGAGAGGGAAGACAGAGTAAGAAAATGCCTTCCATCTCCTTCTGGACAACACTTTCCAAGGCCTTCCCAATAAAGGAGAAGAAAAAAAGTTTCAGAAAATCTTTCTTTTCTTTTTTTTTTTTTTCTTCTCCTAGGGGTTGTGGGTAGATTTTAATTTAATTCACGATTTCCTGTTTTCTCATGTCATAATGAACTGCAGATTTCTCTAGCAGTGGTATCATAGCAGCTGAGGTCAGGTACTTTAGGCCATCTTGCTGCTCAGCCTGCTTCTCCTGAGGGTGCCCACCCGTGGAGTTCCACCAGGAATGGATCTCACAAAAATCTACTGGGAGTAGCCATGAGGGTATAGACGAATGAAGGCACTGTCAGACTCAGTGTCTATTTATTGAATGTAGGAAAATACAGCTACATATTGCAGCTCTGTAGTACAGTAATATATCATCCAGACCTCAGCTTTTATATGTATGTAGCAAATTTAAAACATCACGTAATCAGTAATCCAATACTTGGAGTGCGTAATACCACAGTATGATGAGGCTAATCCAGGTCCAAACGTGGGTAAGGTTTGCTGAGGATATATACATGTAACTATTTCTGGCTGTTTTTTGAAGTTGAAAATAATCCTTTCCAAAATATATAGTTTTGCATATGTCTTGAGGAAAGGAAGACATGTGCCATTCATTTGATAAAAAGATGGACAAATTATCAAGCAGCCAGATGGCAAAATATAAAGTATAATTCACAGGCGAGCATTCAGCACAGATCAACACCTCCCGTATGGCTCCCACACCCCAACAGCAGTAAAAACACAGAGCTACAGAAATGAAATGCTGCAAGGGGTCTCAAGAAACCATCTAATCCATCTTTTTGCATTCAGCAAGGAAATTTTTGGTCAGTGCAATACAACTTTATTCCACTGGAAGACTTTATGGATAAAAGGTTTGAATAAATAAAAAATCCCTCTTATGCAAAATGGGAAATAAAAAAAACGACCCAAGCCTCAGAGTAAAACCTCAAGGAATTCACTGAAACCCAAGCCACAAAAACCTCAGAGGAGAGAATAACCACAGCGCACATCCTGACTGCTGCAGACACATGTGGCTCTTTAATGTGGTTACAAGTAGAGCATGCAACAGGAACCTTTTATTGCACATGGGATCATTCACACACATACTGAGTAGACCAAAAAATACATTTCCATAATGTGCAAGAAAAACCAGCATCTGACAGGGACTGTAAAATCAGCTTTGCTGTAATGGGCTCACAGAAAGCAATGTAATGGACAAGTTGCAAGAACCCGAATAGAATATGAACAACATTCACCACAAAGCAGTGCCAGGAAAAGGCAGCAGATGAATCTGCACAGGCAGGGATGCAGCTGCCAAGGGCTGGGTGTATGTGGGATGATGCAGGTGCTCCTGCATCTGACATACAACGCAGACCATGAGGTGTCCTGGGCACTGGCAGGAAGGAAGGGGTCCCAAACCCTGTGAATACTTATAAATCTTATCCTCATAGAAACTGATCTGAAACTCCTTTAAAGAAGTTTTAAACTCTGACACTAGCTCTGGACTCAAACACTCATAAGCCAGGGGTCTTCCTTGTGTAACTCTTGATTTGCACAGACACACCTGAGAACACCTGAGAAAGGTTCTTGTGGAACCCTACAGTCTGGGGACCAGTTTTGGGTTTGTCTGCCTTCAAGCCACAGTGCTGAGAATGAGACACACCACCTGCTGACTGCAAAGTGTACTTTGTGGTTTTCAATTAATTCCATATTTCTGCACTAGGTTCTGTAAGACAGAAGAGGGTAGGGTGGAAGCCTTCATATGTATTTGTCCTTGTCAGCGGAGAATATATTTGGGATTGTCTGCTGTGTGCTCAGAAGAGAAAATAAGAAGTCAGAATGTATGTACTTAATCAGTACTGTTTCTGAACAAAATTGCTAATTAATGTTCATGGTAGTCTGATCTAAAGAACTGGTGTTGTTTCTATTTCTTACACTTGATGTTTTGGTTGTTGACGTTTTTTTGCCATGCTGAATAAGAGAAAGCAGGACAGGAATCTTAAGTTTATTTCCTTTGAAAATGTTACTGGTGAACAGTGGACCAGAACCACTTCTGTACTGGTGCCGGTGGCAGACAGGGCTCCAGCTTTCATAGAGCACTGACCTCTTCGGCAGCTTTCTGAGGATACCCAGCAATGGCACCATTTTCATTCTCAAGCGCTTCAACCATGCAGCTTTTTGATGCTCTCTCATGTGGACCATAGGTGATGAAGGCTGCTCTGTAGGTATCACATCTCAGCCTTCTGAAAGCTCAACATTCGTAGGGGATGTGAAGCCAGAATGAGAATGGTGATCACTGGGGAGTATCCTGACTGCAGACACTGGTTGCCTGATTCTGCAAGCTAGTGGGTTTTGCCTGTCACCTTCAGACCCAAATCCAGCGCAGTCACCTGATCAAATGCCGGGAGAGGGTACACTAGCAGAACATTGCAACTAGATCTTTACCTAGGACAGTTTATGAGGGAAAGCTTCTTATCTTTGAAATTTAGCATTCATGCATTTGCACAATTCCTGTGGTTATCAGTGGGTGTTAAGGATTTTTCTTCTGGCTGGTGCTTTGAAACATAACTTCTATACAAAGTGGAAATGTAAAAAGCATATGCCTTTTCTTTGCATTTACATTTACAAAATGACGTGTTTGGAATATCTTGTGACCTAATTATATAATGAAAAAGCAAAGTATATCACTGAACCGAGCACATAAAATGTGTGAAATATGTTTGTGCATGCATATATAGTGTCAACAGCAAATGTAACCACTTTTTCTACAAGAACTACTGAACTGCTGGTAGCAGATTTATTTAAATTACCCTGGTTGCATGAGATTTAACACTTGGAAGCAATAAGGATGGAATGTCATTTTCTCAGCTGATATATAGCTATCTTTCTTATTCAGATTCTGCTGGAACATTAGCTGGAAATTTGAATTTCAGGCCCTTGTTAATAGACAAGACTCTGGGAGGTAGCTCCATAACAATTTCCCTCCTTGGTTCCTTCAGTTGCAGATGATCTCTGCCTGAATCCTGCTCTTTCTACAATACTTGAGATGCCTGTGGATGGCCCAGAGAAAGGTTGCAATAAGTCAAGAACCCAGAGAAACCAAAGTGGCTTTGCAGTATAACATGAAAACATTTTGGAAGCCTGTGAAATGGGTGCTGTGCACTTAGTTTCCTTGGAGCTTCATTTTCACAAGACTACAGAACGGTGTATTTCAAATGATAGACCAGACGGGTTGTGTTTCAGTGACTGCACAGATTCCCTGCTCAGATGTTCCTAATGGCTGTACTTTATAAATGGGAAGGATTTTACTGCTCCCACCACGAACTGTCACTGCCTACCTCTAACATGCAAAATCTTTTTGAGTATTCATATTTTGTGTCGCAATATTTACATAGTGTTTGACATCTGCAAACTACTTTTATAATCTTAAGAAGTGTATTCTAGGCATTTGCTTCCTCAGGAAGTCCTGTGTAAATCAAAGGGGAGTTTTTTTCAAGAATAAAGTGCCACCCAACATAGTAACATCATCAGAATCATGTAGTGCAAAAGACCTAAATACTCCAGAATAAGGGGGGTTGTTCCTGGTATTTGAAACTCACCCTAGAAGCCCATGATTTACATCTGAGGACAACAATACATTTGAAGCACAAATTAAAGATTTCTGCAGTCTTTCTAAATTATTATTGCAACTATTGCAACTACAGAAGATATTTGAAAATGTTGAAACAAGAGGCTTCTCCATTTGAGCAAAGTTCTGTCCTTACTAGAAAAGTAACCAAAAAGACGAAGGGTAGTATTTCTCTTGCAGCTGCCCACTTTGCTGAGAATAAAATAGAAAATGTATCTCATAGCTATGTCTTAATGGCACTCAGGATCTAGTACTAATCTCAGACACAGGCATAATTACTGTGAAATCATCTCTCCGGGGAAATAAGCAATAACTGATTTTGTAAGATCTATTCTATGTCTTTACCCAGGATTAAAGCTGATCTTCACTGTGAAACTATCTTGATAAAGCAAAGGATCCTAAAAGTTTAAGACAAACATTATTTGGACATAAGATTTTTTTTTTTTTCTCCAGAAACACTGATATCCACATGAATTATCAGCTACATGCACATGCAATGTGCTACAATCAGAGTCGTGGCCACACTGGGGTAAGAGAGGCATCAGATGGTGACAGATGTGAGGGCCACCACCGCGGGGTGCTCCGCAGGTCCAGAGCAGACTCTGGAAGAAGCATCTGGCAGCTGAGAGAAGCACGAAGGGCAGTGAGACCAGTGGGGAGAGAGCTCCAGAGAAAAGAGCACTGAGGGAATAAAGCAAACACGGCCAGTGTACCAAAATGTCCTGCTGCTTTCTGAATACAATGAACAGCTTGTGCATGGACCTGCAAGCCCTGGGTATAGTCAGCGTTCAGTTAATTTATCTTACTAAAATAATTTTATCTGGGCAGAGAGGAAAATCCATGAGCATTTACTTCATCTGAAATTCACTTCCATGAACAAAATCTCTAGTATTGCTTTCCACATCATTTCACTTCTGGTTTATACTATTGTAACCCCAGTTATTTCAGCAGGCGTTTTACAGTATACCATCTGAAGCCAGAGTGGGTTCCTTACAGCAGAATTGAGGTGTTTTGATCTTGGAGGGGATCTTTCATCTTGTGGGATAAAATTTTTACTCGGAGTATTCAGACCATAGCTTTTGTACACATTTTAACTGCTGCGCATAAAGGCCCATACATACATAGCCTCTGTGGAAATGCAAGTCTGAAATCACCATGCTGAGAGTTTCAACTGTTTGTGAGATTCACCATTCAGAGACTCATTAGATCTACAATTCCACTAGCAAAAAGGATTATTTGCAGATGATCTGGTTTTCCTATCTATGCGTACCCCTTCTCACAGAGCATGCATTACATTTACTATTTTGTCTAATGTGTAGGTCAGTAATATATAGATTTGAGGGTTTCTTTTCTAGTTTCTCAGTCCATAGTATTTGACATTAGACCAAGATCAATTTTTTGCATATTTCAGTGTGAGTGATGATTTCATCAGAATCTTAATTAAGGGGCTCCAAGATGAAATTTTACCCTCTGTCATTCTTAGCTTATATCATTCATGGACAAACACAGTGTATACCTGCATCTTTATAAGGAATCTTCTTTTTTTTTTTGCATTAGCAACACAGTCCCCTGTTAAAACAAAAAGTCTTCACAGGGAAAGGGAATTGTGTAACTACACAAAGCATCATCTCTCCCTTGATTAGTACTACATCCTGATGCTCTTCATTCCACATCCTTAAGTGTGTGCTGCAGGGTGGTGGTCATTCTTCTGTTAAGAAATGTTCTCTGTAATGCTCAAATGTTGTTAAATTGTGGGTAATGTGTCTAAAGCCACTGCAGCCAGACAAAATGAAGTCCATTACAACATTTCTCTTACACCACGCTCTTCGCTGCAGCACATACATTTATGAGACTCCCCCCAGGCACTGCATGACATTGTGAGGACACAGTGACTGAAATAATGAGTAGCCACCATGCAGCAGCATGTCATTTTGCAGCAGGGAACCTGTGTATGGTAGGCATGGTGCCACACAAAGATTGATTAGAACCAGATGGTAAAAAATGCATTGCAACTGGAACCCCAGTGAGCCTGCTGGAGTGATTATGAAAATGGTAGACTGGTTCTTCTGAAGCATACACATGTTTCCTAAGGCGCTTTCTGGTGTGGTCCAAGTACCAGATGTTGGTATTGGGATGGAAATGGTTGCAGTTTACCACACTGCTGTATAAATGTAATTATATTGGTGGTGTACAGTACAGTACAGAAGTCATATGCCTGCCAAACTCCAGTCAAGACAAGAGATCCTACAGTCCTGTTTCTGGTCCAGAAATCAGAAAAGCTGCATTCAGTTCCTGTCATTACTACATGCTGTCTGTACCACTGCAGTATCATCCTGGAGGGTAAAGGTCTAATCCAGTTGCTGTTATGGGAAAAATTCCCACTGACCTGCACAGAAAGAGATTTTAATTCTTAAGAGATTTTAATTCTTAATCTTCATGTTCCTCATCTAGTAAATAAAGAAGATATTTCATTTCTCCTAGTACATCTGTCTGTTCTTTCTTTATTTAGACTATAATCCCTTTGGACAAAGACTTGCTAATTTTAACTGTTTTGTAACATTAATGTCAATAATAACCTGTTTCATCCCCAAGTTAAGTAAAATCAGCATGTGACAGCCCAAACATCAGTACCATAGGTTTATAAAAAGCAGATGTGCTTACCAATGGGTAGAAAAATACAGCTAACAATTTGTCAGAGGCTTACATCATCATGCTGTGGCATGCAAGTAGTCCTGTCCTATGGTTAGCCCTCCAGTGCTTTTCCCACATCTTCACTGCCAGGACTACACCAGATGCCCAGAAAGAATAAAGATGTTTTCCTCTAGTTCATTGAGAATTTAGAGCAGCTCAGCTGTCCCAAGCATGTAGAACAATTAGATCATTTTCTATAAACTACACTCACAAAAGTCTGATCATTGCAGCACAGCTGATACTTTGTAAAGTGGCCGTTCTCAGTTGAGCTAGATTAATGTGGTTAAGAATATTAAATTTACTCTTAGATAATAACAAAGGCCCTCAGTCTCAGCTGAGATCTCTCTGGATTACAGTGATGTAAATAATACTTCAAAAATTACTGTGGGAATTAACTGATATTTAGCAATTTCAGTTTTATTACAGCACTTGCCCTTTGAAAGCTGAAGATAAAGTGATAGATTCTATAGGAACATTCAGTGCTTGTAGGAACACAACTGTAATTAATGATGACAGCAAGATTTATCGAGACAAAAATGTGATGACATCTCATAGCAAGTTTACAATTAAAAAAAAATAATAAATTGCAACATAAGCACATTTATGAAACATTTGTTTTGTTTGTTCTACATGTTCAGCAAAAGTTTTAAATATGTGAGTGCTGAAAGCATTCCTTATTTTTTTTTTGTCCGGAGCTGCTGAATTTTAAATTACATGTGTAGATCTCCATTCAGTGAGAAATTCACTCTACTGGTGAGACCATGCATTCCTAGAGTCTAGTAATATCTTCTTCCAGTGTGATAGATTTTGTCTTACACTACAGTACAGACTGAATAATTTTCCATTATAAGTAGGACTGTTTTCTCACTTCAGCAGTAAAAAAAAAAAAAAAGCTTCATTTTCATCCCACCAGCATTTAATTCACTTTGAGTCTATTTTTCATTCTAGCAACTTGTGTAATTCATGCCCATCTGTTTCTCTGCAAGTCAAGTGATCATTTTTATTTTTGAAATGTGCTCTTCTTTCTGTATATTGCAATAAATCTTAGAATAATATTTTGCTGACCGACTGACTATTTCCACTTGTTGCAGAAGACGTGAAAAAGAAGTACAAATGAGTTTCCTTTTACACTCATAAGGTTCACAGTAAGTGCAAAAATTTTCTTTAGTTACAGCAAAACTGAAAGCAATTATTGTTGGGAGTGCCAGGTTTATGCTGTGTTCACAGTCAAAAGCAAGCTCTCGTTTCTAAACGTAAATGATTTAATGTAGTCTTTCAGCTCTAGAACAATATATAAGAACAAGGAACAGAAAAATCATAGCTCAAATCCACATGGCAGCATTCTGCTCAGACCATGAATAGACTATGTGACGAAAAATGAACAAAGAATGAAAAGCAAAACAAAAGGAAGAAGGAGATGGGGATATTCATCAGTAAAAAAAAGTTAAATAATTCTCAGGGGTTGCTTATAATGAAAAATTAAATCCTCCAGTTTCAGGTGAAAATATGAACGTAACTTAAAACACTGAACAATATCTTTATTATCAAATATTTTACTTTTTTGACTCAACTTGCCCTGGCTCTTGCTCACACCAATGGGAAAAGTCTTGGTTTTGACCTTAGAAGCACTGCTCGGTTTAGGCTCCAGCTGCTGCACAAGAGTAAGATCTTATGTCATTCCCTACCCACATGGGAGAGACCAGAGCAGCTACTAGATATAGATGTTTGTGGTGATTTTCTCTGTCCCATGCTCAAGGGGAAGAAGGAGAGCACGGTGCATCAGAGATGTATCACCTTCAAGGGCTGCTCCTGGGAGGAGTAGCTTACCCAGCACACTGTTCAGAGCTACCGCTGAAGACACAGCCTGGTCTTTGGCTTTTTGGCTCCTGTGGCAGTTAGGTTTCTCTTTTCAAACTTACAGAAAAAAATCAGTTGCTTTACTGAGACACTTGAAATAATATCACACACTGGTGAATAGCTCTCTTGGAAGCAGGCAACCCCTTCACTGTCCTTCCATAAATATAAAAGATTTAAAGGGGGTCTGCTCTCAGTCCTCTCCTTCATTTGGGAATAAAGTATTGGCTCCCTAGATTTGCTTTTTCTACTGTAGCGCTCCTGGAGCAAAGCCAAAGAATAATTCCAATCAACTCTGAATATACAATAGACTTAGTTTTGTCTGGTTTTGAGGCATCCTCACTTTATTTTCAAGCCTATCTGTCCAAGGACATGACTTTTGTAAAATTACAGCCTTTGTTTTTTCTTAGAGATGGCTGGCAGGCAGTTCTCCCCTCTCCCTTCTCATTAATTTTAGTACTTCCTTGACCAATTTCAGCCCCGCATAGCAGATGGTTAGAGATCTCAAATACAACAAACATCTACACTGAAAGATAGATGTTGATTAAAGAAGACAGAACCTACTCATGCTTCCTCTGAAGTAAAGGCAGAGAGAGTTCAACATGATCTCTTTAGCAGCATCCAGCTGGTCAATCAGCAGGCAAGACCTGATTGTCCAGTTAGTGTGCACGTTTTACCAGACTACCCAGCTAAAAGCCACAGAAGTGGCTTGGACTAATAAGAAGTGTTGGTGAGAGGAGAGCTAGTTAACACCAGCAGGCTGGAGGACTACTATGGTGTGAAGAGAGGGTATGGGGCTTTCGAAGGAGGCTGCGTGTACTGCAGGGGATACTCAGAGGAGGACAATAGGGCAATAGGTATCATAGCAGCAAGGCAAAAGAACGTAAGGCAGAGGCAAGCAAATTGTGGTGAGAGTATTTTAAAGGATGCACTGCACAGACCCAAGAGAAATCCAGCTTCACTGGTTCCACTGGCTGAGGATTAATTGCTTTTGCATAGTTACCAGGACTTCAGGAGTGGAAAAGAGTCCATGGTTTGCAGATACTGACAGAGCTCAGGCAATCGGGTGTGCAGTATGAACCTTTCTGCTGGGAAGCAGGCAGGACAGAGAAAGTCCACTGACAGCTTCAGGAGCAGCCCCAACCATTTTGATTCAAAGGAATCCCAGAAACCTCAAATAAAACAACCAGTTTTTACTTTCCCTGTTCAGACAAGTCAATCTGGGACTAGACAATCTGAGACAACTTGGCTCATTGCTTTTCCATTTCAATTTCACGTCTTGAGTCTCTGCTATCTTAATTTGTATAACTACACTGCTTCTTAATTTCCATGGATTTGAATTGGGAACATGGAACAGCAGAACAGGAGGTGATTTACCAGTCTTGCAGGATCCTCAGCCTTCTCCCACACCTTACCTGACCAAAATTGATTTTTTTTCAAAAACATCAGAGGAAACAAGACAAAACCTATACGCTCATGTTGGGATAGCCCTGGAATGCCTGATGTGGGCATTCACACAGGATCTGCATCACCACCTGAACATTCAGAAGAGTTAATTTAGAAGGATTCAGATCCAAGTGTGTACCAGTTTATGAATGCTATATATAATATATATGTATAATGGCGCCTATAAACATACAAAACTCACAAACACATATCTATGAAATGCTTATCTGTATGATGTGTGATATAGAAAATCCTACCAGAACTGTCTTCCCAGCCCCGCCATCAAAAGTGAGATTTTTCAGTTTTCAGGTTTTTTTTTTTATATATACATGTATTGCATGCATGTTTGTGTCTGTGTAAATACAGACATGTGCATATAAAAAAATATGGAAGGGTTGTTGTATTTGCAAGTACAATTAGAGAAGTCAAAGGGAGTGTTTTCACAGGCAACTCCCAGTGCAGGGAGGTTGGACACCTGTCTGTCCACCTGAGCCATCAGTGAAGCCACAGGACTGGCACAAGCCTACCTCCATTCAGTTAAGGTGTTTGTGTTATTGTTTCTGAACTATTTTATTTTGCCAGTGAAGGTAATCTGTCAGGGTTGCTGAATTATAGGGTGAGATGGCGATGGCCTGTCTGAGCAAATACAGTGTCCTAGCAGGCTGTAACAGCCCTTGGTTGGATTTGTCAGCCAAAAGGAAAAGCAGCACAGACCAATTAGAGAGAGTTATATTCCTGCTGAGTTGTCCTGATGGGCATATAAACTACTGCATTTTGCACATGTCCTTTAATAGATTAAATAATTAAGCAATAGGTGGACATCTTTTCCTTAGAGTCTAAGATCATTAAGCAAATTTACTTGGAAACATTCCTAGACTTGCAATTATTCTTATTAGATCTCACAGTATCGCAGGATGGTGTGGGCAGCCAGCATCTTTCCTGATGCAGTTCAAGTGATGGGCTTCATGCTGTGTAATTTGAAGTCAAGTCATATTACTACTTGTCATGCTTTTTTTTTCCAAATTGAAATATTTTGCTCTCAGCACCATGCATACATGATATCTTAGTGCTATCTGCCTTTCAGCAAGCACTACTCACTCACCAACAATTCACTTGAAAAGTAAATAGATCAATAAAGCAACAAAGCAGTTGATCACGAGTGGCCATTACTGACTTCCTATTTCTCAGTAATGGTCATCAGGCAAATATATAGGAATGACTTTTCTACGTAGGAATAAGAAGAAAGCTAGCTGTACAGGCTGCATATACTAAAGACTGCCTTGTCCCCCTTGGAAGAGAACTCAGGCTGTAATGAAATAATCACAACTTATCTCCAAAATGGCAATATTCTTTGCAGTGCCTCAGCAATTTCATAATAGTGATTTATGATATAAAGGGATCCTTTCTTCTCTGTCAGTACACACTTCACATTGAACCAGAACTTGGCTGAGACCCACCTTCAATGTGGAAGAAGGAAGAGCAGAGCAGTTGAATCTCCAATCGTTTGCTCAGACCTGTGTGAACCTCTGCTGACCACCACCCAGAAAGTCCAGCCGTGCATGAATGCTACAGGCACATCAGTGTACTTTCCCTTTGAAAGGCTTGCCTCTCGTCCTATTTGGAACCCAGATGAGCACAGGAGTGGAGGGAAGAATAAGATGAAAACAGAAGTGTGGTTTATCTCATATTTCAGTCTGTGTACTAACAAGGCTGTTTGCATAGCAGATGATGATGGTCCCTTCACTGTCTCCAATGCACCTAACCAAGGAAGTGTCTTTGATGAAGAACCTCTTGCTTTGTATTTGAATATGCAATTTTACCAGTTACTGAAAGTTTTTCTTATTAGATGGCAAAGATTAGCATCTCTCAACATATCAAAAGATTTCATTTCAATGGAAATGAATGATGGTTTTCTAGAATTAATTATTATTTTCTAGTATACCATTACTTGAGAAGTTAAGGTGCTTATAAAGGAAATTTAAATGGAAAATACCTAGGTCATCTCTGAGCAAGTATGGTTCAGCACGGTGTCTTTCTTTAGCCTTTCTAGAACAATTCCTTTGTGACTGCTAAACCTTCTTATAAAGACATTTTAGTCCACATATCCCAGGACTCCAAAGCTATTGGTGGGTATCACTGACCATCCAGTTGCTTTCCCTTTCTAAAAATCTCTTCTGATTGGGATCCTGGTTTACAATTAACCTTTACTTGGCACTTAAAATAAGACAAAATACTGGGATGAATTTCTGTTCCTTAGTTTCTTCCTCAGAGCGAACACTCTCTATGCATAGATCAGATTCATTTTCAGTTCCTAATATATGGCTTCACCTCCTGTCAGTCCATCTCCTTCCTACTGTATTGTCCTGACTAAGCTTCTTCTGAAGCAATCTGTTGTATATTTGCTAAATCTCTGTTTCAGGTGATTTTAAGTGGTCAAATAAAATGGTGAAAGGTGTCAGGAAAAAATCCACTGCTCTGTTCAGATTTGAAAAATCTGTCTTGAGTAGTAACCATTTCTTTCACTCAGGGGTATCCCATTTGAATGGATCATCATGGCAAATCAGAGACCACATATTTTCATTTCCATACAGGATGCAGGATTGTTCCCATTACCTAAGTGAAAGGGAAGCACAGGAGGCTAAAAATCCCATGCTCAAAGTGGCACACATAGTTTAACAGAGATGTACACAGAGGAATCACACAAACTTCTCCAGATGATTACATGGGCTTTACAATACCTGCTTTGTGGCACTAGAGTTTGAACAAATATAGAAGGGTGAGTGACTGTAAATCCAACATGAAAAGTTACACTGATGTGGAGAAACAGGACACAAACACTAGTATGACATTTTAAGTGGTGGGATTCCTTACTGCCTTATCAGTAGGGGCATTGGTAACTGCTTTCCCTCTCCTCTATTGCACTCACAGTTTTTGCACCTCTCTTCAGTTGATTAGCATTTTGAATTTTGCCACAAGATCATTTTGTTTCTATAGTGATCTTGGCACCAATCATGTAGGCTCATTTCCTATCAGTCATGGTTTATTTACGTCAATGAGTGCATTATTTTCAACTGCGTTTCTCTCATTCCTGCATCATGTAGGTCATTATATTTATATGCAGCCAATGAGACCAACAAGTTTCTAAAATTGCCAGAATATTTAGAACAGTCTGACAAACTGTACTAAGTTCCTGCCTATTAATGTGCCATTATGTTGGGAAAACAGAGCATAAGTAAACACTAATTAGGAAAATAGGTAGGAAAAATAGACAATTCTGGGACACTATTCAGAAACAGAAGTATAAAAGATATGAAAGTTAAAAAGTCAGAGCATGTTAGTTTTACAGAGACAGAAGTATTGAGTCCTAAAAGCTGCACCAGGGGCTTAGCAGCAACAACATAAAAAATAATAATGAAGGGTAAGAAAGTCTTCAGAAAATCCATTATTGTTGTTCATGCATGGTTGAGGCTCTGGCTGTTATTTACTGTAACATGTATAGCATAGGGCAGATCTCATGTTCTGATCTACCTTTTAAGAAGGCAGCTGTAAATCTGATAAATGAGACTTTCTAATTCTATGTACTGAAATCACTTCACAATTGTCTACACCAATATGTCTTTTTAGCCTTCAGTAGCCACTATAATGATTTTTTTGTTCTCTTGGATTATGAGTGTGTATGATGAAGGAGGCCTCTGTTTCTAAACGAGGAGGGAATTCAAGAAGAATTTGTCACTGAAAAGGGACAGCTAGTAGGAAAGGACAAAACTTTACCTAGGAATGATTTATTGTTCTTCCAGCACAAGTAATACAAAATGTACTGATGTATCTTAGACACAGGGAAAATGGGGATGTTGTTCAGGAACTTTATTTAAGTACATTTGACTTTCTCTGATTTTAAATCATGTTTTCATTAGAAATATTGGAATTATAGATTATCTTCAGAAAAACCTTCACAAAGGAAATGAAAGCAAGTAGCAAATGCTTCCATTTCAATGGAAGACAACTAGAAAAATGTGAAGTTTTTTAGTGAGGATGGGAAGATGTGAATGCAAGTGCATTCCTTGGTGATCACTATGCTAGACTTTTCAGTAACATGCTGGGGGCGGGGGGGCTACCAAGAATGAGTTTGCAGGGATAGAAATTGAAGTACAGCTACCAAATTTCATATTTGTATCACTTCCGTTAATATAAACCTGTGAAATCCACTTAAAACCCCAGGTTATTTGACTTTGAACCCGAGTCCATCTTAAGCCCTGTCACAAATGTTGCTAGCTGTTTTCTTAAATGTACATCCATTTGAAACAAACTTAAGGACTTTACAGAGCCTTTCCCTAAGGCAGCAACTCTGACTAGAGTAAAAAGGTTTATAACAGGATTTTCAGGGCAGAACCAGTTATCATTTGCATTTATGTTTCTCCCAGTTCTTGGAACAAGTGATTTCTTTCCTGTTGTAATCTTGCTGTCTCAGTTATGCAGGAACAATTCTTTGTGTTAAATAACAGTATAACCTCCAGCAAAGCTGTAAGAAAAAGAGAACTAAAGTGGAAAGTGGTTTAAGATCTTACTTCCTAGGAGTGTGGAACACTGAATTGAAATTTTTAATAGGCTTCTTGTTGCTTTTTTTTAAATAGGTCACTGAAAAATACTATACTAGGCTTAAGCAAATTGCAGGTCGGTGTCAGGTCCATAGCTGATGTGCATTGGCATTGTTTTGTTCTTTTGGCTGTTCATTTCGGACCACAGCCAAGAACCTGATCTCCAATAAATATGAAATTTTATTACTTTAATTCTGACAAGGTTCAAGGATACAAAAGAAGGTGAAATTGCTCTATGCCTAGAACAGCTCATGTTCAGCTTCTCTAAACTCCATACCACAAAGCAGGACTGAAGCTGCAGATCCTTAAAAAGCCCTGACACTGCTGCCTCTTCCCCACTGTAACCAGTTCCATAAGTGTAACCTCCAAGCCTAGGGTGATTTTGCTGTTGGACTTAGGCACCTCCAAAGCCAGGTTCTAACTTGCTGGGCATTGTCACCCAGGTCTCTTTGTGGATCTGGGCCTGAGAGAAAACACCACTGAAGACAACTGGATTAAGCATAACAGTATCACAGACAGACACTGAAGCAGAAATGAGATGAAGGTTTTAGTTGGAGTCTGTAACTAAACTCAACAGCTGACTTAGGAAAACTTCTGATCTAAGAAATCATTTTAAAAAAATCTAAGCTATTTCTAATGAGAAAAACAAAGGAAGTAAAGAAGATATACAATAGTAAAAAAAAAAAAGAACTTGAGGCCCATGGTTTGCTGTGTCAAATGACTAGAAATGATGCAGAGTAATTCAAAATAATATAGCTACACCCCAAAATAAAAGAAAAACAGAGAACATCTATACACTATTCATTTCCATTTTTATCTGATGTTTTCAAATCAGACAAGTGAGACAAAAGACAAACACACTGATCAAATATCAGGAAAAGAGATCCCTAAGATTGCAGTAGATAGTAAAAAACTGGTATCAGAAATAAGGTAGCATATGGGTCACACTTATTTGTAGGTTGTGTGAGTTCTGTCATGTAAACTCGTTGTATTGGTCAGGCTGTAGTATAGACACATAACCTTGATCCATCCTGAAATTTGTGGTTGCCATCATGCAGTACATCCTGGCTCCTCAGAACCAGGCAGTGACAGCAAAACCCGCCTGCTTTGGAAGCCCTACCAAAAGAAAATCTCTGCTAGCTGACAGAAAGATATTCTAATTCCATATGACTAATGCTGGAGCAATACGATGTTTTCGACATTTGCATTTACCTTCATTATAAAATTGCAGTATGTCAGTTTTCTTTTTCAAGAAGACTAATGTAATTTCTATGTTTCTCTGTCTGTGGCATGTCTTTGTGGAACAATCTTTTTATTTTTTCAAATAACTGATTTTCCTAACATACCAATGAATTAACTAGCATACATACTATTGGTAAGATGCTATGCTTGAAAAATGAATGTTCAAAATAATGGTCCTCTAGCTTCCATGGAAGAATTTTTGTCACTATGTGAATGGCCAAAGGACAGTCATTTTGTCTTGTTCCTGTGTCCATCAAAATGGTGAATGACAGGACTTCTCCTAATACCTTTCTAATTGGAAGCAGTGAAAAGAAAAACAGCCAGTGACCTCAACAGCTGGGCAGTCATGTCTTGGAGCTGAGAACTGCTATGGAGGCAGCTGTGAAATTCTGATGCCTTCTGTCCCCATTTGATCAAAACTGAATGTCAGGGCTCTTCACTGCATACTGGAAGAAGACAGGCTCAGACTTTTTCTGATTTTAACACTTTTGTTGCCTGACTGATAATTTTGCTCGCTAGCATGCTCTGTGAGCATTTGAAGCAGCACAGCACCAGTCTGACTAGCGTCCCAATTTCTGAAGCATCCTGAAGCAAATTATCAGACAGCAGTACTCACAACAGTCTTTTGCCACATATCTATCGAAAGAGATGTGACTTGGAAAAACAGAATGGGAGCTTTACCCTCTACCATGTGCCTCATGTACAGGCAGGACAAACCAAAGTGCTTCCTATTCCTCTTTGTTGCTTTTCACTCTCCCTCTGCACAAATATTACTGTATTCAAGATGTCGGAGAAGGCATCCTTGTGTGTACAAAGGTTTTCAGCCACATAACCTCTTATTAGTGCCTCACTAAGCCTCTCCCATCCACACTATCTACTTATTTCTTCAACCGGAAAATAATTAGCACTTTTTCTCTAGCAGTAATTGATAAAAGTCTAATAATTTCTTTCTCTAATTTTCTTATTACTCAGTTCATGGGCTGAGACGGTAATTTATTTGCTTTGCTGTTGGTTACATTTTGTCACTGTCACTTCACAGGAGTTTCCAATATGCTACTAGTTATGTTTTTACCTTTGGTAATGACTTGCTTTAGCATGAATTCCATTTTTCTTTGCACTAACTGGTGTGTCTTCTTGGTTTCCTCAATTAATTTCAGGGGCATAACCTGGCATAAACAGCCCCTTAAAAGTGGAATATACCATGTATAGGTCCCATTAAGCCAGCGATGGTTAGTGAGGTAGGCTGTGCTGCAGAAGGAAGAGCAGCTCTCCTTCCTCATAAATACAAGCCACTGTTGTGAATCATATGGAGAAGCTTAGCTTGGGGACAACACCACCAGACCAAGCCTTGCCTCTTTCAGAATATTTATTTTGTTGAGTTGTTTGTTTCTACTTCTGTGTTGCAACATACAGCTGCTATTAAATATTTTATTTTATAGTTTTCATATTTTAAGGCTTTTTTTTTTTTTTTTTTTTTTTTTTTTTTTTTTGTTTTTTTTTTGTTTTTTAGTTTTTGTTTGTGGAATAAAAAAATAAATATTATTTTTGTGTTTCAACTACCAGTTTTTATTAAATTTTTTTTTTTTAGGTTTTATTATTTTAAGTTTTTTTTTTTTTTTTTTTTTTTTTTTTTCCTAGATCTTAGTTTAGGGCTATGCACTTTAATTGGGGAAATAAATGAAACAATGCTATATTGTAGTTCAGAACTTTGGAAGACCTGTAACTATATTACTATATTAGTGCTCAAATCCCCTTGCTGCAGTTACAAAAAAAAAAAAAAAAAAAAAAGAAAGAAAATAGTAGGCTTGGCACAGTCAATCACCTTTCAGAAATTTGTCAGATTCTGAATTTTCTGCAAATTAATAAAGTTTGTCCATTGGAACACAAAATGACTTATTCTGTCACATGTCTAGTTGCATATTTTCAGATTCTGCTGTGGAAAAGGCCCATGACAATAATTAATACCTAATGCTATAAACACCATTGCTTTGGGCGTTGCCTAGCAACCAGCATCCCGTAGGCTTCCTAAGGGGCCTCGAATAAAGGCAGGAGAGGGATCCTTTCATACCACCTTCGGTGAGAAGCAGCTTTGTTCTAGGCTGCTGCTCTGTTCTGGTTGATTCTAGAGTGATCTCTGCAAAACAAATCTCCCTTAGAAGGCTGCATGTCTGAAAAGCCTTTTCCAAGGCTAAACAGATGCTAAATCTTGCACATGTTGATTATTTTATAGTTTTGGATACCTTTTACTATCAGAAATACAAACAGTGTCCTCTGGTCATCCTCTAATAAGAGAGCCTTGTTTCCAAAGTGTTCCCATGGGTTCATTTCTATGTCTAATTGTGATAGTTTTCCTTCCATGACAGAGCTGATTTTTTTTCAGTCGGATTTTTTTTGGACAAACCATACATTCAATTTAAAAGATAACTTGGTCTGTGAAGCGTTTTATGCAAATACTTCTGTAACTGAGTGATATACACAGTGCAGAGCAGAAGAAACTTCACTAAAATGCAGACTTTCCCAGCTGTGAAAGCATGCCTTTCTGAAAGTGCCATTTTTTTTAAAGTACCAGTTCATTTCCAGAGCAATCTCTTTATCTTGGCACAGGCACATCTAAATCTCATTTCATTAAATGTATATATTTACTCAGATGGTCTCTTCAATAAGAACAAGAGGCTGGAAAGCAGTACTCCAGGGTTCCCTTTCTCAGTTACAGTTTCTGAATTTTTCTGTGGTCCTCAGCAAGTCACTGAGCTTTCCTTTACCTTCGTTTTTACATTGAAATAACTGCTTCAGACACAGGAAGATATTGTGGTGCTTAATTAGTAGGTACTATGTTATTTGATAGCCCTTAAGGAAAAGTCACCAGTATCAGGACATATTTAAATTTGTAATAAATAATGCAGAATTTATATAGTTTTAAGCTAACATATTCAGCACTATTTGAACAGAAAGGATACAGCAAAAATTCTGATTTAAAAATATTTTTATTGCGAGGACTGTGTAATATGTTTGCTAGGATCTGGAAGAGGTTAGACTAACTGGTTGGTAATCCTGTACTGTGTTGCTATGAATCATATTTTGTGATTGTTTTAAAATAAGAAAGATCAAATATTTCATAAATATTCCTCATTCCAAATCCACTGACTTACTTTTTTTTTCCCTGCCTTTGTCCTGCAGCAAGATTATTTGGTCTTTTGAGATATTTTGCAAAGTCATTCATACAGATTTCTGGCTGCAGCAGATCTTCTGTAGAGCTTTGGGTTTATATTCATGCCTGGTCTTGAAATCTCAGAGGAAATTGTCAAGGCACAGAAGGCAGGAGAATCCCCAGCATCCATTGAGAGTTGATGAAATTCAGGAGCCTAAACACTTTTCATTTTTCTAATGCAGCCAGTTCATGCTCATTTTTTGAATTTCAATCCCATATAATTATCAGTAAGGCAGGCAAACGACACATTGGAGACTAAAGTCCCACACAACCTAAGTGATGGTGTAAAATGTCTCACTCTCGAGGGACATGCTAAACAAAATTCTAGTGAAAGTTAATCTTATGGATATCCGGAATTTAAATGGTACAGCAAAGACAGAATCTCAAATCCCCGACTGAAAGATTTCAGGGCAGTTGTACATTCAAAGATGCTTGTGCTTGGCAGGAACAGCTGGGCAGTATTACCTCTCTCCTACTCATTGCTTTCTCTCTGTATGCCTCATTTACATGTAAATAATTGAATTTTGCACACAACCTGAATGCCACATGAATTATAATATCACCTATTTTACTTGTGATTTCACAATGAAAGTTTGTCTTACTGTTTGTTTTTTTTTCTGATTAAAACATTCATCAGCACTTGTGTTACCCATAAAGTTGAACCACAGCCTTACCTGAGTTCACAGAACCACAGAGTTTCCTGCCTCTAGTTCAGGTCACTATGAGTCTTGGCAATATGATCACATTTGTACAGTGTATGGAGCACACTGTCAGATCTCTTGTCTTTTCACAGAAGTATTTGAGAACTTCGGGAGTATAAAGAAAGTTACATTGCAAAAGTTGAATGGCATCAGTGAGTAAGTGCATCACTTTCCTACAGGCAAGCAAAATTGTTCCTTTATTCTAGTAAATGCTTGTTTACCAGGAGGGAGTTAACTCCTCATCACAATGATTTCTGTTCTGTGTCAGCAGCACAGGAACTGATTCCCCTGGGCTGTGGATCTACAGTGTCAGTGGTGGAGCTAACAACCTATTGAAGCAGTTTTGTTTCATTAGCAAGGGAATTACTCCCTAGTGGAGCATTTCAATACAAACAACATTTTATTACCAAGTCCCCATATAGAAGTTCAGTCCAAGTGCTAAGGTAGTTACCACCTTGCCAAGACTGGTCCTTCTTGGCAATGAATTGATTAACCTCCCTTGAGATCTTAGTTCTACAGTTACAGAGTAGAGAACCTTTACCTCTACCTTGAAGCCCTTTCATGTGCTGAATGCTCGCAGAGATCTGCACTTGCACAGTGAGCTCTCAGAGCAGTAGTTGAGCTCTGGCAGAGAGGACAGTCTCCACTGTGTGCACTATCATTGCAATTCCAGCTGACTTTCTTCTAAGATACAGCAGTCCCTTTTGGCAGCGGCGCAGCTTCATCCCTACAGGGGGGCATTTAGCGATCCAGTTTTGTTCATAGGATGCCAGCAGCATAAGAATATTTCAAAATTAACCTTTTGCGTAATGAAAAGGGAGAAATGCCAAAACACTGGGGAGAGGAATCAATGGATTCTTTCCCCAACCTAAGACAAAAAAAAAAAAAAAAAAAAAAAGAAAACAGAGGAAAAATAAAAAAGAAATTCTGCAATAAAGCGATTCAACAATCACTGAAAAAATTAATTTTATGACATGGTGATTTGTGAGCTAAGAGTTAAATTCCAAAATGAGGTAGTGTACTTCACAGCACTGCAGATCACTGCATAACTCCTGCCAGTGAAGGAACAAACTCTTCCACGTCTGGCAGTTGCAGCATGAATTCCCCTGCCTCCTGCCACTACAGCCAATATGATCACAGCAGCGTGCATTTCTCCCATGGCCAGAAAAAAGATGTGGTTTTTTGCTTAGAAGTGCTGATGCCTGTATAAGTACATTAGTCATCATGCCTGCTCAGGGAAACTGTCCCTGAGAATTCTTAATTTCTGCACCTTTATTGCTTCAGTTAGCAATCTCTTGTGGATCTACCTCACATTCCTTACTGGCACCCATGAGAAGATGAGTGAAAGAGGGGCTATTAAAACAGGGCTTTTAGCTTTTCTGAATGTTTTCATATCTTTTCTCTCTGACATTTTTAACTGTCCTATTCCTTTCCAGAGCTGTACACTGTTTTTTTGCTTTGACAGCAGATGAGTTATCCATTTCTTTCTCATAGGAAAACACAGGTAAACCAAACAAATATCCAGCTTTTTCTGACATTACAGCATAGACTTGAAATGTATTGATACCTACTAGAAGCTTATGGATTTCAGCTCCAGGGAGATCGGAGTGTGATCTTTTCTTTTTGCATAACACAGACTGCAAGACTTCTCTAAAATAAACATTTGAAATTCATAGGCTGTACCCATTTTTAGTTTCTGGACTCCATTCTGGACTCAGATTTGCAGAAGTTAGGCATAGCAAATGCTCAAATTTTAGATTCCAATTTGAGCTAGCTTCTTCACGTGCCAAAAGGTTTCATTTAGCATCCTCTTGCTCAAGGTTAACTTTTTGAATTGTCACCTGTATTTTTAAGACATTTCCAGGTTGTTACAGTATTGGCAGAATGATGTCATTCAAGGTGAAGCCTCATTGATAGCAGTTTTCTCTTTCTATGTAAAAGACACTTAAGGATCTTGTAATTTTGTTCTTTAGAATGATGTGAGGTTCGCAGTAGGCACTACCTGATACTTCATTTAATGTTTTTAACATTACGACACAACTCATAAACATTCAAATAACCTTTCCTGAGATGTCAGTAAAGCTGACACACATAACACACTATTCTGATAGTGTTTTTCCTTCTTTTTGCCCACTTGTGCTTTTCTAAGCAGATTATAGCCAGTTTTCAACATTCCAGTCATGTGAATCACATCACTAGCTCATAGTAATATGCAGCACTGTTGAATTTATGCTCATAAATCAACAATTCCAACACTTTTATTTATCAGCCGTGCTCCTTGTGCATAGTCAATTAAAGAATCTCTTCTGTTTTTGCCTACTGGGGATTCCGTTTTGTTCTCAATACTTTGATTTTTATATCCTTTTCACCCTTCTTCTTCATGTTAGTTTAACGTGCTCAGGAACAGCCAACATGCCTTCTAGAATATTGATTCTTTTTCTATAGAACTACACCCAGACAGCGGTGTGCCATCTTCCAAAGAAAGCAACCCCTTCTTCACAACCCCCAAGCTAATGGCTCAGTTATCAGAGTGCTCTGTATTGCAAGACCAAAGATCCCTGAAGAGGTAATCAATGTAGTATTTGAATTATGTTGTTTGGCTTGGCTTGATGGGTCCTAGATGAGGGTGATGGCAGAAGTGCCTTAAGTTAGCACTGGGGTGACCTTTGGAAAGATTGTAATGATACAGTGATTAAGTACCAGCAAATATTCTATATAAAATTATCTTGGGAATTCAGCATCTTCTGCATGCTTTAAATTCAGATACAGGCTTATATTTTAGGTGAAGAAAATAACATTTTCAATTGTTTATTTGTTCGTTTCATGCAAACGTTTAGGGGCAAGGCAATAAAGCCTCAACTGCACGGTATGAATTAGATACATAGCAGTTTGCTCCCCTGCCAGTGTGAAGCCAAGGCATACATCTTCTATCGCAACAGTTGTATGCTAAGGGAGAGAATGAGCACCGTTCAGCCCAGCAGCTGCATCCTGTCAGGTGTGGACATTCCACCACTGCATGCCAGCTCTCTAATCATAGGAAAGAAATACATTTAAATCTCAGTTGTAAGGCCTACCCCAGGCTTGGCCCTTCCTTTCTGTCACTCGAGCGAAATAAAAATATAACGACAGAAAAAGAGTTCATTCCATTGTTTTCCAGCTACTTGCTAGTAGTAAAACAATGAGCACCCTCCTCTGAGAAGAGCAACTCCTTTGCCTTACCATAGTGATAAAATTATCTATATAAAAAAAAGGCAATTTCTTCTCCTAGAAGGGCTCTGGCTTAGTCATGGGTAAAAGAGATGGTTTACCCTGTATAATACAAACATAGCAATGACAGTGCACTATGGGAGCAGTCACGAAGTCATGACTCTGAACTCATTGAATATGTGAGTAGATACTGTATTACTGAGGGTTTACAGCCAGTTCTGACAGACGATGTCAGACCAAATAAGCAGAGAATAAGACCTTGTCCAGTGATGCAGTACTATCAAGGAAAAAAAACATTTTCTACTTCCAAGATGATATCAAGTACAATGGTGTTCTTCGGAGCAAAACCTGAAAGACATTTGGGCCCTACTATAATCACTGATGATGCAACAACAACTGCTATACAGCATGTGAGTCTAATCCCAGTTGCCACTGCTAATAATTTCTATGGGGTTTTAGTGCTGTTATGCCAATAATAAGCTTTGTTTCTGTCATTAGGGGAAAAAGTGAAGAAGCACGAATATGTAGCACAGGATTATACAATTACAAAAATCAATATTTTCAAAACCAAGTTGTGATAATTCATTTCATGGCATAAAGAAAATATATAGATCATTCCTCCTTCAAAAGCATGCCTGACTCTTTTTGACCCCAACAGCAGGTTAAACTGCCTTCAATGCTTGGATGTTGTGCTGGATATGAGTTGTCTGGGAGTGGGCTTTTAACTGAGGTATTGTTGGTACATCTATCCTATTAATTTTTTGTTGGCTGAGATCTGAGCACTCCCATCTCTCTCAGAAACCATTCTAAATGTATCTTCAGATGAGGGAAGAGAGATCAGTGCTCAAGTCTGAGATGGAAAGCTATGACTAATCTAATATTCATTGTTATTTTGATAAATGTACACTTGGTAATTGATAAAAATATCATCTAAAACAGAGTTTATGATCTTAGTAAAGCAAGAGATGAATGGTGCAGTCTTTGCTATATTGTTGCGATGATGTGGATGGAGTTAAAAAATAGTACCTACACAGTATGTTTTGTGCATGCTTTGTAATAGCTCAGTTTGAAAGACATGTAACTGTGATGGTCAGCAGATGATTCTAACACAATGGGGAAATACTGGCAATGATAATGGTAGTCAAGAATCAATAGGAAAAAAAAATATTCTCAAAACAGTTAAAAACCTTCAGTGTTTAAAACAATCTTGGAGAGGAGCAGGTATGACAAACCCCATAGGAAACAAAACACCTTTCACTGAGTTTCTCCATGTCAAAGCATTATGTACGCTTCAAAATTTATATAAATAATGCGTAATGCATGGGGTTTTGCTGTCAATAAAGTAAGCAAGCAACAATATATCCTAAATCAAATTAAATGGTATAAGAGTTCCGGGAACTGAGAAAAAACAAGTTGTTTTAGGCTCTGTGTCATCAATGAGTTTCTCAGCTTTGGTGGTGGAAAGGATGCAAGCACTCACTATAGTTATAAAAAGTGTAAAGCTTGAGTAGGAGGAGATCAAGAAGATTTTTAAGAAAAAAGAAAAATAAACCACACACCCAGAAAGCATCTGTTTGACTGGATTTTATGTACCCTGTAATGGATGCTGTACACCGTGTTCTACTCACTCTGTTCAGCGTACATTTATGTTACAATTGGAGTTTATTCTACTAATCTCTCATTGATTCCCCTCCTGGTAACGTAAAGGGGAAATAGTTCATGTTTTTATTTACATCCTCAGGTACAGCATGCTTAGAGGAACATTTGCTCTCTTTGATCAAGGGAAGGCATTGGTGCATTTCTGTCTGGTCACAGTACCAAGGCAGTTCAGCATGAACCTAGACCCGAAGCAGCCCTGTGAAAGGAGACTGGCAAGGCTCAGAGGAGCCTGCTGCCGGTGGAAGCTGTACGTGGCTGCAGGGTAAACAATGTCGTAAATTCAGCTTATAATGGATGTCAATTGGTTCCAGAGGACGGTACATTTGGATTTGTTTTTGGCAGGTAGGTTCCCATTGTGAGGGGAAAGCAGTGGGACGGGACCGTGAGGAACATCCCCTGGAAGCAGACTGTGCAGCACAGATGGATGGGTGCTCCTGAGGGGAAACACTTTCCGCGGTAGCAGGCTCAGCTCAGCAGCCCGAAGCTTCCTCTTGGAGGAGTTAGAAGAGGCTTTGGTACCGACCTGAAACGGCAAAGGGCAGCCCCAGACCAGGGAGGAGTCCAGGGCTGGGGCTGAGAGGCGCTGAAGCTTAGGCCTGACACATTGGGCCTGGATGAAGGTCCACCCTCTCACAGGTTCTTAAGACACCCTGCCTTGAAATTAATGCAGTAAGCACGGGCTGGTGGCAGAAATGTCCTCCCCTCAGCCCCTCGACGGAGAACGGGGAGGGAGAGGTGACTCCCTCTGTCAGCACCACCAGAAGGAGAGAGGCACAGAGCTGCCTGTCCCTCCAAGGCTTCAGCTGGTTCAGGCTGCTCACTGATCAGGTGAGCCAAGCCCACTATAAAACCCTTTATTTCCTCGTCCCATTCATAACCTTTCCTTTCATTCTCCTGCTTCCAAGCCACGGGGGAGGGAAGGGAAAAGAGTAGAGCCTGCTTGGGGCCCGGGCGGCGCCGTGAC